>CABHPH010152241.1:450-21142 GCA_902168325.1 Peromyscus nudipes | reverse complement strand
TTTTTTTAAAACAGAGTCTCAAATGTCCCAGGCTCATCTGGAACTCTCTGTGTAGCTGAGGATGACCTTGAACTTTTGATCCTCTACCTCTCAAGTGCTGGGATTGCAGGCATGCATCGCCATGCCTAGTTTACACAGTGCTGGAGATTGAGCACAGTGCTCTGTATGTGCTAGGCAAGCACTCTACCAATTGAGCCACATACCCATTATTTCTTCACAAGGCAGATAGATGATGAGAGCTCTGGTATCTTAATGACCTAATACCATCACAGGCCCCCACCCACATGACCTCATCCGACCCTAATCACCACTCTAAGAGCACACTTCCAAATACCACCCACCTAGGGTGGTGACTCATTCAGCCCATCTGGTGGTACAGACTCCCACCAGTAGCCTTTGGGGAGTGTGGTCAGTGCCTGTTGGGTCCCAAAGTGGAGGGACATGAGTCGCTGAGGACACAGCCTTGACCCCTTTCCTCTCCTAGGACAGCCTAGCATAGATTTGCCATTGACTGGGTATCTCTGCTCTTTTCCTCACCAGTCTCCATTAATAATGCAAAGTGCAGGTTAGCTGGACTCAGTTAAAGATAGTGTATGAGACTAAGTCCAAATTTCCCTAGTCCCGCTACATCCCCTAATATACACATGCATACACACACACACACACACACACACCACACACACGCACGCACGCACGCACGCACGCACCAGCCATGCACATACACACCACTCATACATACATGTGCACACATATATACATACACATACATATATCCTTACAGGTGTCATTATAAGTGACAACCTAAAATCTAATAGGTTCCTTGATTTGGCAGTGTGCTATGGGACACGTGCTCTCAACCAGGAGTTAGAAAGTGGAATCTTGCTCAGGACTTGGGGTCCCATGTTTTAATAGAAATTCCACAGACTGACTGACAGAGTTCTGGGGTTACTGCCCTGCTCTTTCCTACCCCCAGTCAGAGCCCTGAGTTGTACAGCTGCCAGCTTGTTCCTTGCTGTGGGACAGATTCCCTCTGGCCTACATGTACAGAGAGGGTGAGGACATCAGGCCAGAGCAGCCCTGATGAGCCACGTCTCTCCCAGCCCCTTTCAGTCCAGAATTTGTTCTCCAGAGAGAGAGGATACCTGAAACTGATCAGGACTGTGGCTCCTTATTGAAGAAGAAGCTGTGACCCTCAGATCAGTGTTCCATACCACCTATGCATGTCCCGCTCTCGTGTCCATGACCCCGCCCCTCTCCCTGCCCTCCTGCATAGTTTTCTTTCCTCTCATGGCTGACCAAGCACCCACTGACATTGGCAGACTGAGAGAACTGGGTGGAATGGGGAGATGACAAGCTCTGGGAAGGCAGCCCTGACCCAGATAGCTCTTTGTCTCTTTAAAATTCTGTATGTTAGGCCTAAGAGAGAGCTCAGTTGGTAAAATACTTGTCATGTAAGCATTAGGCCTCGAGTTTGATCCCCACATAAAAATCTGGGTGTGGTGGGATATAGTTGTAACCCTAGCACCGAGGAAGCAAAGGCAAAATTCCCAAGGCTTACCGATAAGCCAGCTTTGGTGGGCTCCAGACCAGTGAGAGATGCTGTCATAAGAAAAGAAAATGGATGGCAATTAAGGATGCGTAACGCTCAGTGTTCTCCTCTGACCTCCAAACATTGCAAACATACACATATATGGACAGACACACACACACACACACACACACACACACACACACACACACTGATCTGTCCTCAACGTAAGTTATGGTCTTTAGTATCAGGCTCCACAGTGCCCAGATATGAGTCTTCCAGACGAGATGTTGCAAAGCCAAGGGGGGGGCTCCAGGCCTTATGGCCACTCACTCACACTGTTCCCTCACAGCTCTGCCCCTTCACTTTGCAGGCTGGCAGTGAAAACCCCAGCATCTCCCTCCATGTCATCGGCTTGAGCGGACCAACTCACGACCTGGAGATGATACCACCTGATGACCCTCGCATGAGGTTGGTTTCTTGCACCACTGGGTTAGGAACAAACCAAAGGGGAGCTGATGTGCGGTTTGTTTTCCTGGGGAAAATAAAGGGGGAGCACCAGGCAGCATATACCTTTATTTTTTACCTTATATCAGGGCAGATAACCTGCCCCATGGGAGGGAGGGTCCTCTGGAAAAGCATGTCAGGTCAGCCCCTGTCTCAACAGACAGATGACATCCTCTAGATGACTAAGTACAAGAAAATCCTGGAACCAGATTTCAGGGAGCAGCATCCCATTTTCAGGATTTTAGAGGACCTCTAGCTGACCAGCTCCTATAACTGCCTGATGAGTCCTTCTCTAAGAAGGCCAGACCTCCCAGTGGGTAGCAGCCATGTGCTTCAAAGAGCATGTGGAAAATCATGTTGGCCGATCTCTACCAACATCTACCTTCTACAGACTTTCTAGTTAAATCAGAAAAATGGGATCCATCTAAGTGACATGATTTGAATATCAACTTCGCCCTTAGAGTCAAGCAGTCTGGGGACTGACACCATCGAGAGTCCAGTTCCATAGTCATTGTACCTCTCTGGTGAGAACAGTGAGAGAGAGGGAGTACAGTATCCCAGACCCCGCACATCTAAGACTCAGCATGTCTATAAATGGAACTGTTTGAGCTGAGAGCACCCAGTCTGGAGACTCAGCAGTTACCCAAGCCAAAGTCTGCCATATAGCTAGCCTAGAGCCCTCATGTTTCAGTCACTTGCAAATCTCCACATTATTAGAAGTTTCTGCCAGTTTCTGGAAGGGTGAGTGCTTGGCTCTCACTCCCCTGGGAAGGGTTCTCCACCACATGCTCACCCTCCATTCTCCTCTTCCTGACATAGCACCCCTCTTTCCCCTAATGTGTAGTTTCCTTCACTCCCATGGAGAGTCACCCAGCAAGAGCACTCATTCGACATCAGTAGACAGGGCCAGAAGGGAAGATGGTGGAACCCAGTAGAATTGTGCAGGGGCCTTGGGCACTTGGGGTCTGAGCCCTTGCCAGACAGCATTAGGTACCCCTGGCTGAGTTCTCATAAACCTGAGCCCACACAGCTTCCTAGGGCAGGTCTCTGGTGGCCTGTCACTGGGCAGTCCCCGCTCCATGTGTACTGGTTGAGGAAGACGAGTCAGTTTGGCTGATGATGGGTTTTTTTGGCTGAAATAAAACAGCTCAGGTTGTTGTCTCCTCATCTCTCCTGAAGAAGATCCCTCTATGTCATCATTTCCTTCTCAGCCAATCCCTGCCAAGCCTCCAGGGGCCTGGTCCAGCCAACATGCTGAATTAATATGGAAAGTCACCTGGAAAATTTCAGCCATCTGTTTGAGTTAATTGGGAGTCTCGTTTAGTCAATTTGGTGATGCTGTTTCCACAGGCTTGATTAGCTTCAAGGACAATGAAAAATTAGCTGCAGTCAGGGCTTGAAGTTTGAAGGCTGGCTTTCAGGTCTTCTGCTTGCTCTAATTTCTTAAGCTAAATGCAATAACACGCTTCGTGAGTAACACAAATTTGTAACACAGATGCCACTCCACCTACTGATTCTCTGTCACACTTCGTTGAGATTTTTTTTTAATTTATTTGTTTTTATTTCATGCATATGAGTGTTTTGCCTGCATAGACATATGTGCACCACATGCATGCAGTACCTGCAGAAGCCAGAAGAGGGGGCCAGAGCCCCAGGGATGGGAGTCACAGATGGTTGTGAGCCACCATGTGGGTGCTAGGAACCAAACTGAAGTCCTCTCCAAGATCAGCAAGCTCTCTTAGCCTCTTAGCCTCTTAGCCTCTGAGCCATCTGTCTAGTCCTTCCAGAGGCACACAGATGTATCAGAATGCAGTCTCAGTGTGAGCACACAGTATTTGCCTGTCATTCTGCCCAGAACTAAGAATTTAGTAGTGAGTGAGCATGAAGCCTACAGTGTAGAGGGTCAAACAGACATCAGGCAAAGCCTTATAAACATGTAAACAACTGTGGACCTGAGAAGAAATGTGAAGTTGTATGGAAGAGGCCATTTGCCTGGAGATAACCATGTCACAGGCTAGACCAGAATTTCTCAGCCTTGACACAAACAAAATCTTGGGCCTAATGAGTCTTGTTGTGGGGCTGCCCTATGCATCCTGGAGTCCTGGGTCTGCCCTGATCCCTCTCTCCCCACCCCTAGCCGTGAATGGAGGAGGTCTCCTGGAATCAGCAAAGCTCCAACCAGAGAAGCCCTGGTATGAAATGAGGTTCCCTGCCAACTGACTGGATTCAATCCCCCGGCCTCAGCCATTTCCAGCCTCTCTTGCTTGTTCTCTCCTCTGTCAAATGGAGGGAGGTGCCCATCACAGACCTGTGCAGTCTTATGGGTAGCTCTGGAAACTCTAGGAAGTGATGCAGAGAGCACAACCCTGACCCATGCGGTCATCAATCCCCTGGCTGTAAGTATTCCCTGCAGGCCACATCTCTCCCCTCAAAAGTCCCCTGCTTGTCAAAGAAGTTCATGTTCACGTAGCTAACTGGCTGCCTAGCATCAACTCTGGGCATTGTCAATTAAGTGGTCAAATTATGGTTCCCAGGTGAGACGGGGCTCGAGATGAATATTTAATTTACCTCCAGAGTTAACAAAGGATGCAAGGAAGTGTTCAAATGGGTCCAGGTGCCATTTGAGAAGCTGAATATCTAGAGAACACTGGGCAGACATATAGCATTGAACTTGCTGGGTTCCTGCTGGTCCAGCAGGCAGAGTCCAGAAGATTCCCCTACACTAACAGGGTTGAAAGTTGCCCAGTCAGTCAAAAGCAGTCAGCACAGGAAGGGACGCTCCTCATGATTTTGCACAATCTCATTGGCCTCTGCAGGAGGGCCAGATGAGGTCGTCAACCATTTCTAAATGGCATCTTAAACTGAACAGTCTTTTGTAAGCTGGAATGCCTGGTTCCCTTCCTACACCCAGGCCCTGCAGCTTTCCCATCCTGGTCTAGGCTACTCCATCTTCACCTTGAACAGCTGCCTGACTGCCCTTGACTGCAGCAGGAATCTGCTCCTCCTTCACATCCTTCCTTCTGCCTATCAGCATCGCCCCCATGGCCTGTCACTCTCCTGCTTCCCTACCTACTGCATCTGCAAACAGTAGCTAGAGTGACATTTGAGCCACCTCGGGTCATGAGGCCCCTGCTCAGAGCATCTACAGCTTCCCTCCTCATGGAGGAAAAGGACAGCTTCTATGACAGCCTAAACACTCAGTCACTCAAACCTTCTACTTGGCAGATCACTCTAGCAACCCCCCAAAGTCCATCACTAGGATCTTCTATGCCCTGAAAGCCCTTTTTGAGAGCTCAAGGTTACCTGCTCTCCCCTTCAGAGCCAGGGGATCTGGCAGGCCGGCTTTTCTTTATCACCTTGTTCCAGTTGGAATGCAATGTGGAATGGTTGAGGCAGGGATGCACACACACGCACGCACGCACACACGCATGCACGCACGCACGCACACAAGTCTATACTACCATTCTGCAACAGGCAGTGGTGTGCTATTTCAGTTCAGGACACACTTGCTGAGTAAGTTAATTTAAATATTAGAACAGAAGTTCCTATTTCCATGGAATTTTGAGGTAGATTTCTTCATTTGTACTGATTCTTTTCTGAGGATGGAGGCTAATGTTTTATCATTAGACATTGGTGACATCCTCCATCAAGAAAAAATGAAATGGGGGGCTGGAGAGATGGCTAGTGAGTTAAGAGTGCTTGCTGCTCTTCCAGAGGACCAGGAGTTTGGTTCCAAGCACACCGGTCGGGTGGCTCACAACTATCTGTGACTCCAGTTCCAGGGGACTCTATCACCCTCTTCTGGCCTCCATAGGCAGCCTCACACATGTGGCATACACATACAGAGACAAAACATAAATAAAAAGTAAAGAGTAATACTTTAAAATTATAAAGTGAAATAAGACACTTGCATTGTGCAGGGTGTAAAGGGGACTTTTTAAATGCCTTGAGGTAGGGCCATGGGATGAGCTCTATGGGTAAAGATGCTTGCAATGAAGCCTAAAGACCTGAGTTTGATCCAGAACCGACTCACAGAAGTTGTCTTCTGACCTCCACATGTACACTGTGGTATTCATGCACACACACACATATGATTTTAAGAAATCTTAATGCCCTTGAAAATAGAGGAAGAAGTAGCCAGGAGTCCTGGGAATGCAGGCCTGCAGTCAGCAGGCAGACGCAGGGCAGAGAAGACACCAGGCACTGCCTCAGTTTCCCCAACACTCTGCCTCTGCCCATCCTGGCTTCTCTGTCCTCTGCTGGCCCTGTGAGTCTTCCCGTGTGGCTCCCTTGCCCTCATTTTCCTTGGTGCCCTGTGCTGCATTAGACACTTGGGCAATGAGGAGTCCCCATGGGAATGCACAGTCCCCAAAACTGTGACAGCACCCTTCTGTGGGCTGTGAAGAGGCAGGGCAGGAGCCACATGTGGGAGCGAGAGGGGATCGTGTGGAGGTGTTGAGAGCACCTCACAGACACCTCAGGAACCTGCCAGCAGCAGGGTCATCTTGAGAAACTTGTGTCAAGGAAAACTGGGACTGGCCCTGTGGCACACATAATTCATACAAGCACTCCATACACATAAAATTAAATAAATCTTTTTGAAATTATGGAATATTTAAAAACATGGATAGACACGTGGTTCTGGATATAGATGGAAATAAGGAATAAGAGACAGGGATGTATTGTAGATACAAGTGTAGATACAGATCCCTGTTTTTCCCGGGAGCGGTGCAGAGATTGTGAGCGTATATGAGTGTGTATCTAGCATGGAGCCTGTACTGTACTCTCAGACTGTGCACAGGAACATGCTGTGCAACTGTGTTTCTGGGCAGCTGACACTGGCAAGCCTTCTCTGCTGCCAGCTCCTTCTCCACACTCAGTACCCATAGTACAGCCTGTGCTGACCCACGTGTGAAACCCGGCCTTCCTCCTTTCCAGTTTAGACACAGCGCCACACTGTGGTGAGTCTTGTCTACGCAAGGTGGGAAGCTCCTACTGGTGATGGGAACGACATACTCATTCCAGGCTGGGCAGTGAGAAACCTTTGTCAGTTCACTGCCAATGATTTCACGGAGTCACTGCCAACAACGGGATTAGGCATCTTCACTGTTTAAAAGGCCTAGCTCATAGAAATTGGAAATTGGAGTCTCAGAAGTCTCCTCAGATGCATCTTCAGGGGAGAAACAGGGAAAGTCTGGCACTCGTTGCTGTGACTTGGGTATCACGGGCATCCTGAGGATGTTGTCAGGAGACAGTAGTGAATGATGAGCTCTTTGGCAGGCCTGTGAATAGAGTAGACATCAGCACAAAGAGGCGTTGACATCTGAGTGTGTCGGCAGCATTCTGGACGAGATTTTTTTTCCAGGCTGTGTCACAGGGCTGGTGAGTCGGTTGATGGTGAACACAAAGGGCTGGAGTGACAGCTAGTCTTCTCCCCTGAGCCACAGCTAGCAAACCAGTACACCAGTGTGAGGGTATCTGCAAGAGAACAGGATTTGGCAGAAGCTGGCCTGCGGTGTGTCTTTAAACACGTCTGCATGCACTGAGGCATGGGAGAATGGGTGAACACCCGCTGTCTGCCAACAGCAGGTCAGTGTTTTGCTTCCATCCTCCTACCGCCTTCCCGTCCCAAGGGTCCTGATGCTTCTAGGGCTTCTAAAGGCTCCTCACTTCCCTTCCATTACACACACACACACACACACACACACACACACACACACACACACACACCATGACTTACAGAGACCCCAAACAAGGCAAGTGACTGCTAAAGACACCCCTAATCCATTACAGGGCCAGGCCTGGGTCTCTAAAGCTGGAGTCCATTGCCACCTGAGCTCCTACCTGGCTCTCAGGTCCCTCTGGAAGCAGAGCTCCCTGAGGTCCCCTCAGATTGTCATGGTCAGGAGACATATTCAGAGTGCTTACTGTAGGCCCGAAGTTCTCAGTGCCGTCAGCAGGGACACTGGGGAGGTGTGAAAAGTGGGAAGCAGGCTTGTTCAGGGACTCCTCTGTGAGCAGGTTTCTTCCTGTCACCAGGAAACAGCTGCAGCACGTTGTCTTCTGAGCTGAGGGCCAAGGGCCTTGCTGACTATCCCATCCTGAGGAATTCTCTATCTTTCCTATGATGAGCCCTGCCAAAGAGCTACCCAACATAGCCATGTCCTCCTCTCAGGACCCTGTGCCTGGTGGAGTGCTCCTAGGAATCCACAGCCTCAGAAGAAGAAGGTGACTGTAATCTGAGGGGTAAAGAGCCCACAGGCCGTCTGAGAGATTGGCTGTCCCAATGCCTTATAAGCATAGTCACACCGGAGTCCTCATACCAGGGAAAACCAACAAAACAGTATGTGACCATCTCATAAAAGCAACTCAGGGAGCCTAAGAGATGACTCAGTGGTTAAGAGAACTTGCTTCTCTTCCAGAAGACCCAAGTTCAATTCCAGCACCTGCCTGACAACTCATAACCATCCTTAATTCCAGTCCCAGGGGATCTGATGCTCCATTCTGGCCTCTGTGGGCACTGTATATTCATGGTGCACATATTCTTGCAGGCAAAATACCCATGCACATAGAGAGTTTTTTTAGGCAGAAGAAAGCACCTTGTATAGAGAGAATACTCCAAACTTGGGAGTCAGTGAGCAAGTGACATCAGAAACAAGAAAGGTTTCCATAATAAATGAATAAATCTTTAAAAGAAAGGTTTCTCTGAGGGCAAGGGCCTGCAGAGGACCACAGCATCATAAAGAAGTTGGGTGAGCAAGGGAAATGAATGGCCCATGGGCTCTGAGGAGGTCCGCAAGTGCTCAGTCACTAGGTGGGCAGGCCCTGCTTTTCCATGCATACTCGGGTTGTGATAAGCAGGACTGTAGGCCCTGTATTGAACAGAGGGTCTTGACAGAGATTGACACAGCAGAAGTATCGAGCAAGCACAGTGAGCGTTGTGAGCACCAAGTCAGTCAGCAGGCATTGTGAGTACTGAGTCAGCCGCAGCGGAACACTAACTTAAGATCAAGCATGGAAGGTATGTGTTGTGGTCTGAAAGAAAATGGCCCCCAAAGGGAGTGACACTAATAGGAGGTGTGGCTTTGTTGGAAGAAGTGTGTCACTGTGGGAGTGAGCTTTGAGGTCTTCTATGCTCAAGCTACCCCCAGTGTCCCAGTTCACTTCCTGTTGCCCATGGATCAAGATGCAGAACTCTCAGCTCCTTCTCCAGCACCATGTCTGCCTGATGCCGCCATAAATCTCTGAAACTGTAAGCCACCCCTAATTAAATGTTTTCCTTTATAAGAGTTGCCATGGTCATGGTGTCTCTTCACAGCAATAGAAACCCTAACTAAGACAATATGTATTCAGTAAACCCCAGCAGATCAGAGTGAGCAGCTTCCCAGTGGCCGGGGTGGATATGGACAGGGTGCATCAGGATGGAGCTGAGCATATGATCTAGAGTCACGGCCAGAGTGGAGGAAAGAGGAGACAAAAGCCAGACACCAGACCTCCTCCTTCCACCCGCACAGAGGGAAGATGTGAAGAGTTACTCAAGTAGCCTTGACAGCAAGCAGGTGTCTACAGGCTATTCACAGCCCAGCATGACTAAGATAGTGCAGATGTTTCCTTGGCAACAAGATGGTGTCATGAAGCTGGTGTCAGACTGAGCATCAGCGATGCCCTCTCTGAGAGCTGCAGGGATCTTGCTGTGCCTCGGAAGCCACTCTCTGTGTTCTTCATCTGTGAAAAACAGGGACCTGAGTCCTTGAGGCTCAGAGTCCACGGGGCTCAGAAATCCACCTGATATGTTAAAGACTCCAGCATTTATCCTCAAGGGCTAACATTTTCTTTGGTGAGGCATTTGTCAAAAGGGACAGCTGTGACCAGACATATCTTAATCCCTCTGTATATCAGCCTGTGCTCCAGAAGAGAAAAGACAACCCTCAGATGTGCTTAACTCCACAGTATTACAAAGCTGCTTCTTAAAAATAAGTGAGCTGGACCAGGAGACCCCAGGAAACTGTAATACCCATGACCTATAACAACAGGGGCTCTGTTGTCATCTCAGTGCTGGGGAAAGAGGCAGGGGGTATTCTAACTGGATCACAAGGGCAGAGAGAGCCAAATGGAGCAAGCTACCAATAGGCTGGGACCTTTGGTTGATGGAGGACTGTGAGGAGGGAGCCACAGAAATAAATACCACCATCTTTCTCCCTCCTCTTTAACCTCTTGACAGTTCCCTATAGGGTAGTCAGAACCCTGATGCCATCTGTCTTAGTTACATTGGCATTTAATTGAGGCTTGCTTACAGTTTCAGAGTCAGTCCAGGATCACCATGGCAGGAAATGTGGCAGCGGGCAAGCCGGCATGGCTCTGGAGCAGTAGCTAAGAGCTCACATATGATGCAAAAGTTGCAAGCAGAGAGAGAACGGGACTATTCCTGGCATAGGTTTTTGAAATCTCAAAGTCCACCCCCAATGACACACTTCTTCCAACAAGGCCACATCTCCTAATCCTTCCTAAATAGTCCACCAGCTAGAACCAAACATTCAAATATATGAGGGTATGAGGGAGCATTCTCATTCAGACCATCACACCATCCATACAGGTGAGCCCTGACACAAACACAAAGCAGAATGGAGGAAGCAAAGGGTACCTGCAGGAACACATAGGAAACACTCAGCATGCCCTCATATGACACTTGTAATTTGCCCAGGAAATGCCTAATACATATTGATGGACAGTGGCTATGTTGATATATGAGCCTGTGTGGACAGATGTGTGATGAATGGGTAGATAGATGGGTAGTAGATAGATTGGTAGATTGGAAGGGTGTGAGGATGTGTAGAATTAATTAGGTCAGTGGACAGTAGAAGATAGATGAATGGGATGGATTGGATTGAATGAATTAATAAATGGATTGGATGACTGAATAGATGGATTGAATTAGAAGGATTGGAATAGATGGGTAGATGGATGGATGGATGGACGGATGGATGGATGGATAAATTACATGATGGATAGATTAATACATAAGTGAAAAATGGATTGGAGTGAGAGAAGATGGATAGATACAAGATGGATAGGTTAATTGAGCAAGTATATTGGATGAGTTAGCAAATGGATGGATAAATGGGTGGATGGATGGATGGATGGATGGATGGATGGATGGATGGATGGATAAATGGAAAGTAGATGACAATAAATGAATAACAGATGATGGACAGATAAGAGTATTATGAGCGGATGGATGGATGGATGGATGGATGGATGGATGGACAGTATGATAAACAAACCGATAGACTTTGACTACATTAAACTAGAATACAGAGAGGGCTTCCATAAAAAATGACTCTGGGGGCTGGAGAGATGGCTCAGAGGATAAGAGTACTACCTGTTCTTCCAGAGGTCCTGAGTTAAATTCCCAGCAACCACATGGTGGCTCACAACCATCTGTAATGAGATCTGATGCCCTCTTCTGGCCTGCAGGCATACATGCAGATAGAATACTGCATACATAATAAATAAATAAGTATTTTTTTAAAAATGCCTCTGTCACTCCTCTACAATGGACACTTTCACTGCTGCATCATTAACTGTTAAATAAAGAACCCATAAGTGCCAAGGTGTGTTCTCTGTAAACCTGCTTCTCACACACCCTGACAGCCAGCCCTGCTGTGTCTATAACCCCTCTGATAGAAAAAGAGAGAACCATCTCAGTGAAAGAGAAAGTATGGAGAGGTATTGAATAGCCATCTGTTTGAATGTATTACTTCTCTGTTTTCTGCAGTGCCCTCGGCCTGCATGCATCTTAATAGTTGCATGATGACTCTGAGGAAGACCCAGACAGGACTGTGAACTTCATTGCAGGCAGCGTTGTGCTCAGTGTTATTGCAGCTTGCTCAAAGCTGCCCTCTACTAAAGCACATCCCTTTACAAACAAATTGCCCTCTCACAGTGCGTTCTCTTCCAGCTTGGTCCATGAAATAAACATTGCTTTAAGATGCCAGAGTTAATTGCAAGCTCTTTGTGTCACGAGACTTTGTTCCCTTTGCCCTTTATTGCCACAGGCTGTCAGAGCCTGTGCCAGAATCAGAAATACCAAAAAGTGACTTGGCACATTAATCCCTGTGAGAGAAACAATACCCATTCATATTTTACGGCAAACAAGTGGGCTAATCAAAAATTCATCCACTGCTCACCAGCAAGCTCCTCTGTGCTCTGAGCTGAAGGCACCTCCTTAGCCAGACTGCAAGTGCCCTTCCCATAGGCTCCCAGGCAGAGCCTGCTTCCCTCCATAATATCAGTCCCTGAGCTGGAGTTAAAGGCCTGCTCATCCAGCCTCCACCCAACCTGTGAGCCAGTGCCTGCCCATCAATTTACTTAAATAGAACTCTGCCATCCACAGCATCTGCCCTGAGTGCTCTTAGAGTAACTGTGAGTGAAGAGCATCCTTTAGCATGGAGAGACCATCAGAAACCTTTCCAACTTGGGTCCAGCAGAATGATTTTTGCAAGGGAAGGAGGTGAAAAGAAGAACTCTTCTGCCATCAGTGAAGTAGTGACCTGAGAATACACTCTCAGCACTCACAAGTGCATCCATGAAGCAGGCTTCAGGAAGCACCCAGGGCTGGAGAGATGGTTCTGCAGTTAAGAGCACTTGCTGCTCTTCCAGAGGACCCAGGTTCCGTTCCCAGCACCCTCATGGTGGCTCACAACCATCTGTAACTCCAGTTGCAAGGGAACTAATGCCCTCTTCTAGTCTCTGCAGGCACTGGGCGAAACTCCTATAAAATAAAATAGAAATGTGCTCCTTGAGCACTCAAAGAAATCTGGAAATTTGCCTGAAGGAGATGGAAGCTTCAGATGTGAATGTTGACAACAGGTTCAACAAAGCTGGCTGAGCCACAGGAATAAGAAACATCCCATACTGTATCCATGGACATTAGTCCAGAAAATTTAATGAGAGGAGATGAGGACTCAGCAAACAAGCTACATCCCTTCTGTGCCAGGTCCAGCCCCAACTTCCTCAGAAGGGTTACACTTCCCATCTTGCTTTGTCCTCTCCCTTAACTGCTTCCTACTTTCTTTTCATTCCATAGCACTGCATCTGTCTACCAAAGCACTTACACACATTCAAAGGACATTGATGAGGGGCAGGGCTGGAAGTAGAGACCTATAGTTTGATGAAAATTCCATATATTTATACAATGTATTTTGTGCATCTCTATCCACCACTGTCTCCAGCGTCCATTGGTGCCCCCGCACCAACACCCTCCTGAGTCCATGTCCTTTCATGTTGTTTCTAATAACCCCAAGTCTGACTTATGTTGCCCATAGGTGCAAGCATACGTGTCTATCCACCAGGCGTGGGATGCCTATTAACAGTCACATCCCCAGAGTGACTCCCTCCCAGCCCTCGATGGCTAATAGTTTATCTGCCAAGGATGGGCACGTGGGGGCCTTTCCCCTAGCTGGGACGCTGGCTGGCTTGATCTTGTCAGGCAAGCACAGCTGCTGTGAGTTGGTGTTTGCAACATCATCACACCCAGAAGTCAGCATTCCACAACGCCCCTCACCGATCAGCTCTTACGTTCTTCCCCCTCTTCTGCCATGTTCCCTGAGCCCTGATCAAGGGGTGGTGATACTTCTTGATGACTTGTTCCAGAAGTGCCCAGCCCAGCCCAACCCCACCCATAGCATACAGCTTGAGGACACTTTTTGGTGACTGTTCCACAAGTCCCACTGATGAGTTGCTTTCCAGAAGGGAGGTTGTGTTCATCCATCTATTTCCAGTACTTCATATATAAATCAGGAATAGGAAGTTTGGGATAAGGGCCACTGCCTTTGGCTACTAGTACAGGGAATTTTTATATAGCCAAAGAGGTGAAGAGTGAATGTACCAACATTTGAAACAGGCACAGGTCCCTCATTAGTGCGAAGGCCATGAGAGAGGCAATCCTCCCAGAGCCCTCAATCTCTCTCCTTCATCTCCCACAGGAGTAGTGTTGCTGGCAGTAAGAGATGGTTATATGTGGCTTCTCACCCACTCCCTGACTGCCTGTGCACAGCAATGCCCAGGAGGGCATTAGCACACATTCATCCCCAGGGTTCTTCAAGCTGCTGACCTCCATCTGTGTGTGTATATGTATACATGTAGCAGTGAGTACATGTGTGTACATGTGTGTGCACAAGCATGTGAGGGTAAATGGGTGTGTATGGAGGTGAATTCATGTGTGTGCACACATGCATGTATGCAAATGTGTGCACATGTGTGTGGAGGCCAGTCAGCATCAGGTATTTTTTTCATTTACTTGCTATCTTAATTTTTTGAGACAGAGTCTCTACTAAATCTGAAGCTTGCTAGTTCATACTGGCTGACCACATGTCCCAGGGAGCCCCCTACCCCCAATACTGGGACTTTGGGCACACATTCCTGGGCCTGACCCTTTTATACGATGTCTTGGTTTTGGTTTCTGCTGGTGTGATAAAACATCATTGAGCAAAGCAACTTGGGAAGGAAAGGGTTTATTTCACCTTACAGCTCTTAATCTACCATCCAGAGAAGTCAGGGCGGGAACTCAGGAAGCAGGGGCCATGGAGGAGTGCTCCGTACTGGCCTGCTCCTTGTGGCTTGCTCAGTCTGCTTTCTTACAGCACCCAGAACCACCAACCTGTAGGTGACACCTTTCACAGTGATCTGGGCCCTCCCACATCAGTTATCAATCAATAAAATGTTCCACAAGCTTGCCTGAAGGCCAATCTGGTAGGGGCATTTTCTCAATTTTCTCATGCCTCATCAAGAGACTGAGAAACACAGGAGAACACCTCTGGGGTATGTAGCTAGAAGGACCGGCCCCATCGAGAGGCTGTGAGACACAGGAGAATACCTCTGGGGTATGTAGCTAGAAGGACATGCTGCCTCTCACAGCGGGTGTCAGGACAGGGGACACGAGAGGATACAGACCCTGTAGACACTGTGCCCAGATCCACTGGGCCTGCAGGCTGGGGAGCAGATGGCATGAACAGAAGTGGCCTTGTTTTAGAAATCTCAGAACACAGAAGGTTAAAATCATGAGAGTTGCTTGTGTCTAGAAATGCCTCCTGTTTGAATGTAGATGAAACGTATTCCTTACCCACAAGGCCTTCAGAGGTTCCCAGGACTGTGTGGGGCAGTTCCAGGGCCCCTCTCACCCCACCCAGTGAGTCAGACCTTCGGTTTGGAGGCTGTGTGCTCCACCTGTGTATCAGTTAAGTGACTGAAAACTGATCAGCGGGTAGACTTGGGGAATGAGCAACAATCGGCCGTTGGGCTTCCTGGGTAAAAGAGGCCTGGCTCCAAGTGCCCATTTATTCAGGCCTTTCTGCCACCTCCAGTTCACCAGGGGTGCCTGGTGATTAAAGATCTGGTAAGAACACAGAGTGTTCATCCTCAACAGCAGATCTCATTATAGAGGACAGGGCAGGCGGCTGAACATGTTAGTGGCTTCTAGAACATTCTAGGAAGTCACCTGAGGATATCTATTTGGGGCACTTACTTTCTTGACATTTTCTTCTTCCTTTTTGATGAAAAGTGGGGCACCCCAGCTTTGGAGAGTCCTGAGTGATAGAATTCATCAGCACAAGCCTCCCACCCCACCCCACCCCCCAATATTAACATCAGGCCACTCTGAGCATGGTGCTATTTTCAGGTTTGGGTAAAATCCAGCATGTGACACCAAACCAAGTTCACCGAAGCCCAGGGCCAGAGCCATTGTCCCTAATCCTGGCTATCTTTTCCTTAAAGAGTGAAGAAAAAGAACCGAACCCTCAATAGCCCAGCCTCAGAGCCTCTGAAGCTTAACCCTCTGAAGATCCCCTGCACTGCCCCTCACTCAAGGCCCCTGCTCCCTCACTCTTGATACTCACTCCTGCCTCTCTGCCAGGTCCTTCTTCACCCCACCTACCCAGTGCATCAGCTTGTGTAGAGTTGTGCCTTTGGTGGGCCTGTGATGTGAAACTGAAGTCAGTAGAGCCCCAGCGAGAGCATGAGACACCCCCCCCAAAACTGGTGGGGCGCTCCAATGTCCCCATCTTCAGTTTCAGGGCCCCGCTGGTGAGGGCAGGTGCTGAGGGTTAACTGACCACCCTGACACTCAGCTTTCCATAAGGAGCTTTTGACCCACATGTGTTCTTGGATGACCCCATTTCAGAACCCCACACCTACACTCACTGACTGCTGTATCCAGAAGTGGAGTGTGACCAGATCCTGGTGTCCATTGCCCCAGCTCACACTCTTGTTTATGTTTTCAGGGAGTATTACATCACCATGGTGAAGTGGGCCACCAGCACCAAGGTCGCTGTGACCTGGCTGAACCGGGCCCAGAACGTGTCCATCCTGACCCTCTGTGATGCCACCACAGGTGTCTGCACTAAGGTACGGGGACAGAGGAGGGGTGGAGGAGTGGCCATAGCATGGAAGGTAGTATCCAATCACTTGGGCTGGAGAAATGAGAAACCCTGCTGAACCCTGTCATTGATGCTATGTCCAGCCTCTGGTTTGGTGCCACCTGGTGGACAAGTCAGATATTGCTACAAAATCCCTGGGCTTATCAGAGCAGCAGCCTTGGGGGTCCTCACAGGCAAGGATCTGTTTCCCTTCACACTGGCCACTGCTGTGCTAGGAACACTACTCTCCTCATTCTCTGTTTCTCAAAGGAGGAGAGGACTGGCCCAAGACTTAACCCAGCTACAAGTACTCAGCCCAAGCATACCCTCCCCTATCCAACACCCCAGAGTCAGGTGCCCTAGCTTAGGTAAGGCAGGTCCAGGCAGACCAGCAGTATGTCTAAGAGGAAAAGGCAGCCCAGGGTACCTTTACCTCCTGGCCAGGGCAGCAGACTCTTGTAGCATGAATCTTAAAAGGTCTTATTAATTAAATCAAACCTGAAGCCAGTTATTGGGGTGAACTGGAAGATCAGAGAGACAGAACAAGCCACAGCTAACCTCACCTGGCCAACTTCTCAGCTGATCTTGTTTCCTCAGACTGAAAGCCTCTGTGTCCTCATATCCGAATGGCTCTCAGCTGAACTGCTGCTAGAAGCCTGAAAGCTTAACCAGCCAAATGCTTAACCAGCCAAATGCTTCTAGTTTCTGGTCCTCACGCCTTATATACCTTTCTGCTTTCTACCACCACTCCCTGGGATTAAAGGCTCGTTTTCTGGCCATTTCCAATGTGGCCTTGAACCCACAGAGATCCAGAGGGATTTCTACCTCTGGAGTGTTAGGATTAAAGGCGTGAGTGCCACCATTTCTAGCCTTTGTATCTAGTGGCTGTTCTGTCTCTGACCCCAGATAAGTTTATTAGGGTGCACAATATTTTGGGGAACACAATACCACCACAGACTCTCCTCTCTGTTGCTGAGCCACAGCCCTAAGAAAGTCACCTCACATTAAATTTAAAAGACCAAGTGAGACTCCAGGCAGATCTCCCAGAAACGGTTCTATTTTTCTAGCAAGAAACGCCAGTCTCTTGTAGGTTCGCTTAGACCTATGGGCTCTACCAAGCAGTTCTCAGCACACTGCCGAGGGGTGGGGGCATCTCCAGGAGGTCACAGTGAGATGTCCCTGCCTCAGACACCTCATTGGGTCGATGTTTCTCTGGGTGGTTCTGATGGGCTTGCTGGAGGAGAAGGTGAGTGAGGCAGGGCACAGGGCTGGACATCTGTGCTGAATGCCCACATCTTCTGTGCCTGTCCTGATACGCCCACCGTGAATAAGGAGTGGCCACTCTCAGTGCCACAGGCGATGCAGACCAAGCACCACACTGGTGGCCCCTCAGGTGACAGCAACTGAGAAGAGCAGTCATCTGGTGCTTGGACATGATTTGTTTGTATGTCTTTGCATACAGCTCTGGAGAGCAACTTTCATACATGCTATGACCCCTTTTACCTGGCTTTGTTTCCCATGATTGTTTCTTGGAATTGTAAACTGGAATTTTGATTCACAGTGTCCACTAGCACACACACACACACACACACACACACACACACCCCAGTTCCAAACAGTGCAGCACCTGAGGCTTGCCCCTAGACCAGACACCCAGACCAGTGGTGATAGCCAAGTAGAAACACGCCCAGCTAGTGTGGCTGCCAAATGGGCACAGGCTGGCCAATGGTGACCAGTGACCACCAAGTGTTAGAAATTCCATCAGCTTCCGCAGGGCTGCTCACTGCTGTGGATTGCCCTGCTTGTTAAGGACAGTGGCATTCTTCTTGCCCGAGGACACTTGTGCTAGCTGTGAGCCACAGTATGGGACAAAGAAAAGAACAGGGATTACCTCTCCACTGAGAGGCCCCAGTTACCACTCTGTGCGAGTGAGCGCAGTTACCATGTGGATGAAATTAAATCATTCTCTGTACAGTGCATGCAAACAAACAGAAGTCCCTTTCTAATGCTCCAATTCCGTTTCAGAAACACGAGGATGAAAGCGAAGCTTGGCTCCACAGACAGGTAACTCCACACCCCAGTCGCCATGTTCCCATCACCCCGACCCCCTAGCCCAGTGGTTCTCAACCTTCCTAAAGCTGTGACCCTTCAATACAGTTCCTCAGGTTGTGGTGATTCCCAACCATATAATTATTTTCATTGCTATTCTGTAACTGTAATATTGCTATTATAAATCATAATGTAATTATCTGTGTTTTCCCGTGCTCTTAGATTACATCTGTGAAAAACCCCTAAAGGGGTTGTGACCCACAGGTTGAGAACCACTGCCCTAGCCCTTCACAGGGGTAGGTACCATGGTTTTCATGTATGGGAGTCACTTGGGAATCCCCACCTGGGATCGTCCAAGTACGTGTGCTGTTGTGATCGGGGCAGTGTGTGTACAGTCGCCTCTTCGTCCTCCCGGGATACTTGCCAGACAGTGCTGTAGAAGCCAAGTCCCCTAGGTAGTAGTTTGGAAGACATTGCCCATCAGGACAGTGATGGGAAGGATCTCAGCTCCTATTCAGATGATGCAGTTGGCGAGCTCAAAATAGTGAGCCCAGAAAATTGCCCAGATGTGGTCTGTAATGGAAGGCAGGTGAAAATGTGGTTGGTACTCCCATTTATTCATAGGCATGGTTTTATAGATCTCTCAGTGAGAAGTCTCCTTAGAAATTTGACCCCAGAATCATCCCTGGGATTTTTTTTCCCCATCCATAACTCAGAAAGTCGCCTCAAAGAAGGCTCTGAAGGTTGGAGACTAAAAGAAGTTGGGGATTTGAGGTGTGGCTCGCTGGTGCCACACTTACACAACGTGCCTGAGACTCTTGGTCTAGTCCTCAGCACTGAAAAACAGAAATCAGTCAAAGGGGGTCAGCAAGGGCTGGAGAAGCGGCTCAGTGGGTAAAATGTAGACTGCCCTTGGCAAGGACAGAGTTCATACCACAGCCCCAAAGCCGAGTGGCTCAAAACTGCCTGTAACTCAGCTCAGTTGTCAGACGCCCTCTTCCGACCTCCAAGAGCCCTCACACTCTCATGCACATACACACAAATACACATAATTTTTAATTAAAATAAACCCTTAAAAATAAGAGATACCGGAGAAGCCTAGGCAAATCACCCTGTGATACTTTTTTTGAAATAACATACCCAGAGAGTGACCCCTAGCGCCAGTAAGTTCTCTTGATTCTTTTGTCTCATGCCTCACTCTTGCATTAGAAAGAATGGACAACATTCAGAGAACTTCTTATTTAATCCACCAGAGGCAATAAAGTTATCTTCAAATCCTGTTAGTGTTAGTTATTTGGAGGCGCTCTTACCCTGCGAGGAAATGTCACAAAACACAACAGAATCCACTAACAAGAGTTTTATTAAGATAAGAGAAAAGGACAGGGGTGCTCAGGCCTGTTAAAGGGACATGTGCATGGAGAAGAAGAAGGAGGAGGAGAAGGAGGAGGAGGAGGAGGAGGAGGAGGAGGAGGAGGAGGAGGAAGCCGGGAATATGGCGCTGGCTTATAAAGGCTGGGTGGTGCAGGCGTACACAGGTCCGTGTGGCTACTCCACGCATGCGTGTAGATCACATGGTTGCACTGCACACTCTTATGCAACCATGCGAAGCCACGGGGTCCTGGTCACGCAAGACGCCTTGACCCAGAAATGGCTATTTTGACCTGGAACTGGCTAGGCGGAAGTATCTAGGTGGACATGCCCAACCGTGGGGGCGTGTCGTGAATCAGTTAGAAAAATCAAAACAGATATGTATCCAAAGAAACATTGCAGAGAAGGCTAGGGACGTAGCTCAGTGGTAGAGCCTTTGCTTACCATGTACAAAGCCCCAGGTTCCATTCACAACAAAGACTATAAAGGAATCATGACTAAGGAACACAGGTGTGTGTTTTTATTGACATGGAGAGTCCATTTGTTGAAAATCCAATTGTCAGCAATGGCTCCTGTGCTGGTTCCTTTCCCGTGGCTGTGATAAAACACAAGGCCCAAAACCAACTTACGATCGAAAGAGTTTATTTTGGCTTATGATTACAGAGGGCTGAGAGCCCGTCATGGCGGGAGGCAGGACAGCAAGAGGGAGACATGTGGCAGGGACAGGAAGCTGAGAGCTCACATCTTCAAGCACAGACACAAAGCAGAGGAAGCAAACTGGAAGTGGGGGGAGGCTCTGAACTTTCAAAGCCCGCCCTCAGTGACGTAC
>CABHPH010152240.1:59228-75367 GCA_902168325.1 Peromyscus nudipes | reverse complement strand
TGTTGCTTTGTCAAACTTTATTATGATGGCGTTTGCTTTATCTTATCATTTATTCTGTCATGTTTGGTTGTTATGTCTCAGAAGCCTATTCTCTTCTAGGGAGAGACAGAAAGAAAGTGGATTCAGAGGGGAAGGAAGGTAGGGAAAATTGGGAGGAATAGAGGGAGGGGAAATACTAATCAGGATACACTGTATGAGGGAAGGATCTATTTTTAGTAAAGTGAAAACAGAAATCACAAGGGCTTAATTTTTATTTATGCATAAAATACTTTTACATATTTAAATAACATGGCATAATTTTCCTTTGAAAATGATCTAATAGAAAACAAGAAGTGATCCCCTACATCAAAGCTTTCAAAAGTCTTATATGATTTCACACCCTCCATTTTAATTTGCAAAAAAAATACGTTACTCACCTTGGTGTAGACCCAGAGTCCTCTGCTTCCCCTTTGAGCATTTCCTTCTAGCTGACTTCCACTCCTTTGAGACTCACTGCCCATCCACAGAACCACTGTCTACCAGAGACCCATAGCCACCACTTTGACTGGGACTCAGAAAGGCTACTTCTATCCCCCTTCCCCTGCTCCATTCATGTCTCCCCAGACTACTCTTAGACCTCCTATTGCCTGCTGGCCTGTGCCCTCCTCCCAGCCCACCTTCATCCCTTTGGGACTTAGCCCCAAGGTTCTCCCGTATCTTCCTACCATACATTTCAGCCTGTCCTTCTGGTCCATATCCGTGGTTTTTTTTTTTTTTTTTACTTACTGCTGTCCTGCAAAACGACTCTGGGATTAACAGCCTCCACACTTGGCTGAGACCCACAACTGCTCTCTTCCAGGTCACCACACTTGGCTAGGACTGAGCAACAGCAACTAAAATATAAAATAGCCACCCATCAAAGGCAAGACAAGATATCTACACCAAGAAACATTTTAAACATTATAACTCCAGATGCCTAGATTCCACTACAAAAACATAAACACAAACAACTGAGACAATATGCCTCCTAAAGAATCCAGGAACTCTGTTGTAATAGGCCCAGAGAAAAGGAATTTAGGTGAAACACAAGACAGGAAATTAAAAATAGCAATTATGAATACATTAAAAGATTTAAACAGGATATGAATAAATGCCTTTATGAAGATCATGAAAATACAAACAGTTGAATGAAATAATGAAAATCATTCAAGGAATGAAGGAATTTAACAAAGAAATAGAATCACTAAACAAAAGCCAAACTGAAATAAAAATAAAAATTCAGAAATTCAAACAAGAAGATCAGAGGTAAGTCTCTCCAGCAGATTAAGAGACAAGGAAGAAATAATTTCATGTCTTGAAGACAAAGTAGAAGAAATAACTGAGTCAAATAAATGTGAAATCTAAAAAATATATATCCAGGCACAAAACACCCAGGAAATCTGGGACACTGAAATGATCAAACCTGTGAATAACAGGTACAGGGGAAGGTAAAACATGGGTCAAAGGCATGGAGAAAAATTTTAACAAAATCATAAAAGAAAATTTCCTCATCAAAAATAAAGATGCCCATTGAGATATAAGAGGTAGAACACCAAATAGACAGAACCAGAAAAGCAACTTCCAACGACACATAATAGTTAAAACATTAAATGTACAGAACAAAGAAAGGATATTAATAACTCCGAGGGGAAAGGACCAAGTCACATATAAAGGCAGGTCCATTAGAATAACACCTGACTTTCCAATGGAGACTGAAAGCCAGAAGGCTTAGGTGGATATTCCACAGTATCCTGAGAGACCACATATGCCACCCCAGACTACTATACCCAGAAAAACTATACATTACAATCAACAGAGGGAAAAAAAAACATTCCACACTTACAACAAATGTAAGCGAATTCTGTCCACCAATCTAGCTCTACAGACGGCACTAGAAGGAAAACTTCAGTCTGAAGAGAAGCGTAACTACACTCAAGAGGACATAAGGGGTAAATAAACCTAGAACAACTAATCAAAGTGGGGAAGAGAGACCACCACAGCAGAATAACATGAACTAACAAATACTGCTCAATAACAACTCTAAATACTAATTATCTTAATTACCCAATGAAAAAGACACAGATAGTAGATTACATTATAAAACAGGACCTATTTTTCTACTGTATCCAAGAAACACACCTCACCATAAAAGACAGACATCACATCAGGGCTAAAGGGAGGAAAAATGTATCCCAAGCAAAAGGGACCCAGAAGCACGGCGGCATAGCTATTTTCATCTATGACAAAGTAGACTTCAAACCAAACTAACCAGAAGAGATAGGGGTGGATACTACATACTAGCCAAAGAAAAAAATCCATTAGGAAGGTGGTACAATTCTAAGCACACATGCACAAAACACAAAGGAACTCAGTTTCATGAAAGAAACATGACTACAGCTAAAATTACATACTGACTCTAACACACTCATAGTAGGTGACTTCAACACCCTACTCTTACAAACAGATGGATTATCCAGACAAAAACTAAACAGGGGGGGGGAGTTAAATAATATTATAAATCAAATGGCCCTAGAAGACATCTATAGAATATGTCATCTAAGCAATAAAGAATACACTTTTTTTCTCATCAGCCCATGAAATTTTCTCCAAAATTGACCACATATTAGGATATAATGCAAGTCTCAACAGGTAGAGAAAAACTGAAATAACATCCTGTACCCTATCTGACCACTATGGGTAAAAGCTGGATATCAAAAATAACAGAAACAGCAGAAAGTATACAAACTCTTAAAAGCTGAACAACTCACTTCTGAATGAAAATGAAGTCCAGTCTGAAATCGAGAAGGAAATTGAGAATGTTTTAGAATATAATAAAATGAAAACACAAATGACACAATGAAGGTCATTCTAAGAGTACAGTTCAGATCTGGAGAAATGGCTCTGCTCACAACCAAAACTATAAGAGGAGAATCCATAGCACTAAGTGGCTACATGAAAAAAACTGTAGAGATTTCACATTACTAACTTAGTAACACACTTGAAAGCTCTAGAAGAAAAAGAAGTGATATCCGAAAAGTATAGACCAGAATAAATAATAAAACTCAGGGCTGAAATCAATGAAGTGGAAACATAAAAAATACAATGAATCAATGAAATTAAGATTTGGTTTAATATTTAAGATTGACAAACATTTAGCTAATTTAACCAAAAGATGGAGAGAGAAGATTTAAATCAATGAAATTATAAATGAAATGGAAGACATTACAATAGATGCCAAGGAAATTTGGAGACTCATAAGCATACATTGTAAAAATCTGTATTTCACCAATATGGAAAAACCTTAAAAATATGGGTTAATTTCTTGACATACATAGTCTATCAAAGTTAAATCAATAGATCCTGATCCCCTGGTGCATGAGCTGTGTTTCTGGAGCCTATTATCTAGGGTTGGACGCCTTGCTCAGCCTTGATACAGCAGGGAGGGAGTTGGACCTGCCTCAACAGACTGTACCAGGCTTTGCTGACTCCCCATGGGAGGCCTTACTGTTTTGAACGAGGGGTGGGTTGGTGTAGGAGGGGCTGGGGGGAGCAGGAGGAGGGATGAGAAAGGAATCTGTGGTTGGTATGTAAAATGAATAAAAAATTTCTTAAATAAATTTTTAAAAAGAAAAGCAAATAAATTAAATCAAGATGAAATTAACAATTTCACAATCCCTAGTGAAGTAGAGGCAATAATTAAAAAATCTGCCTTCCAAAAGAAGCCCAGAGCCGGATAGATTCAGTGCAGGATTCTACCACCTATAAAGAACTAATGTCCATATTCCCCAAATTACTCTGCAAAATAGAAACTGAAGAAATGTTTCCTGATTCTTTTTGTGAAACAAATATTATCCTGATGTCAAACTACATAAGGACTCAACAAAAAAGAAAATATGGACAAATATCCCTTATGAACATAGATGCAAAAATATCAATAAAATGCTTGGAAACTGAATTTAAAAACACACCAGAAAAGATTATCCACCATGTCAAGTGGACTTCATCTCAGAGATACAGAGATTGTTCAATACATGTGAATAAATCAATGTAATCTAGCACATAAACAGATTAAAAGACAAAAAACATATGATCATCTCATTGGATGCAAACATACTTTGTCTTTGATAAAAATCTAATATCCTTTCATGATAAAAGGCCTTAGAGAGACTAGGAATATAGGGTTATACCTCACCATAATAAAGACAACTCAGAGCAAGCCCACAGCCAACCTTTCTCCAATTATTACAAGGTATTTCCAAGGCTACTGGTTACTCTCCATAACCTGATAATAAGGCCTTATTGTTGAAGACACAACTTACTTACATCATTGAACAAGGGAAAATTGAGCTGGTGCCAAAGTAGAAGTTTCACCCTTACTGGCCAGCATTCAAGCTGCTTGAAGGTACTTTACATACTATTGACAGAAAAATGTAATCATTGATACCACCCAGCTAAAAACCCTTCCACCTAAAAGACCTACAATAGCAACCTGTCTTCAAGATACACTGTTGTAATATTGGCACATATGTTATGGGACCAAACACCATTGTTTTTAATTGGATTTAAAGCCTACATGAGCTAGAACCCATACATGACAGTGCCTAAAGTGGTCAACAGCCTTATATGAGATAAGTCATGAGCCCTAGGGGAAAATCTAGTACTATCATTCTGGTAAAGAAGCATAGCAATTAAACAACTCCTGCTGACATGTTGTCATACCCATAAATCAGTGCATCACTCAGACCTCATTACAGGAGCTTTTTCTTGCAGTAGATGGTAATTAACAAAGAGATTTGCAAGAAGCCAATGTGCGGAGAATGAGAGACTTTGGAGCACACGGCCCTAAATGGGATGTCTCCATCAAACTCTCCTCTTAAGGCCCAGGGATCTATGTGGAGGAGGAAGCTGAAAAATTGCTAAGAGCAAGAGGTGGTGAATGACTCCAAGGAAATGGTATCTTCAAGATAAACAGTGTGGGTTGATACACATATGGATTCACAGAGACTATGAGAACATGCATAAGACCTGCACAAGTTCAAATCCAATATCAGCACTGAGAAGGTGTGGTTCTTATAGTGAGAATATCCTCCATAGGTTTTAGCCCTTGGTTTCCAGTTGGTAGAACTCTTTGGGAAGTATTAGGGGGTGTGGCCTTGTTGGAAGAGGTGTGGCCTTTTTGGAAAAGCTGTGCCCTTGAGTAGGCTTTGAAGTTTCAAAATCCCCTGTCCTTTCCACTTACCTCTCTCTCTCTCAGTCTCTCTCTCTCTCCACCTCTGTCTCTGTCTCTCTATCGCTCCCTTCCCTTTTTATCTATCTCTATCTCTATATTTATCTCTTCTCTCCCCTTTCCATTCATCTCTATCTCTATCCATCTCTATCTCTCCTCTCCCTTTTCTGTCTATCTCTACCTCTACTCATCTCTACCTCTACTATCTGTCTCACCTTTATGGATCAGAATTAATCTCTCAGATGGTTTCTGTGCATGTCTGACTGTCTGCTGCCAATCCTCCTGTCATGATGGTGATAGACACTACTACTCTCCGGAACTATAAGCCCCAAATTCAATTATTTTTCTACAGGTTGCCTTGTTTGTGGCATTTCTTCACAGTAATAGAAAAGTAACTAAGATGGAAATGCAAGTGTAAACAAAGTCCTACCCCTTACCAAGAAGCCATTTGCAGTTGATAACCTCTGGGAAGGGGGGATCAGTTTTTTTCCAGTAGGGTACCACTGGGTATATCAATCACACTCAAGGGCAGGCCTCATTTCAAGGAATAGTTTCACCAACACTAATGGACTTCATGTTTTTATGTACTTTAGTTTGTTTGGGTATTTTTGACATATTGGTTTTTATGTTTTGTTCTTGTTTTTCTTTGTGAGAGAGATAAGGAGAGGGAAAATAAAGCTGGGGTGGGTAGGGCGGTGGGGAGTATCTGGCAGAAGTTGTGGAAGGGTAAATAACATGATCAAAATATGTAGTATGAAAAAATTAAATCAAAATTTAAAGGGATATGTATCTTGCTGTATTATGTCTGTTATTTTCATGTACAAAATTATGATTTTGTGATTTAATAATACTTAAATTATATAATACTGTGTTTTATATTTTTTACTCTTCTACATAGAAAATACAGTTTATGTTTTCTTGTTAGTGTGCTAGCATTATCTATAATTACAAAAGTTTTACATTACCTCACAGCAATAGGCAGTTAGACCCCAACTTTGCCCTCATAAAGGATGATACTTTTTGTTTGGCCATAATCCCTAAAAGGATACCTTTAACCAGAGGCTACCTGCTTTGTCCCTGCTAAGCATCACGGTGTGACCTAAACCAATAGATAGAACAATTTTTAAAATAAAAGAATAGCACCTCAATCCTAGCAGGTACATTATTTGCAGGTGCAAAGACAGTCTGAAGGCGGATGGCTAATATTTCATCATCGACAAGCTCTACGATGCTACACTGACTTTTATAAGACTCCTTGATACATTGTTCTAGCATAACACTTTCAATGCTTTTAGGAAAGCCCCACCCTTTCTTACTTGTTTCTTTCCTCCTCTGAGTCTTTTCGTCCTGTGGTCTTTGTGTCATCACTCAGCGAGATTCCAGATCTTGTTTCACCTTTTACCTACAACCTTTTTACCAGCTTTCATCTATATTTACAATGAGGATAAAGCAGAACCGTGGAAATGATGTGAAAATCCATGCTGATGCAAAGATCACCATGCCTATGGAAACTTTGAATGTACTAGAATGGTTTCCTTTATTTTAGACTTTTCAAACACCAAGAAACCCCAAGTCTTCATGTAGGATGGAAGAGTAGGATGAGCTCCAGAGTGTGGCATGGAGCAACTGAAGCAATGATGGGGTTGATGCAGAAAACAGATGAGCGTCCCCAACCCCTCAAGCCCTACAAAGAGTATGAAATAACACCTTGAACTTACAATATGAAATGAAAATATCCTGACAAGATTGACACATATTAGAAACAATACAAAATGCATCTTGATCTAATAAAGAACTTGGATCTATTTAGCTATGCCAAATTGACGTGTATCGACAAAGTGAGCTCTGGTTTCCTTGTACTACAGTTTAGATGCATTAAAAATTTAAGTAGATCTCACACTTTAATCAATTTGTCATATTTTTCTAGTTTAAGATTACTGCTACTTTTGAGCACAGACAAAAGATGTTGAAGTTAAGAGTAATATATATACTTAAATTTTTAATAAACTTAGAACTGTGGAAATAATTTTCTATACTTTCTATCCTTCATCTCTTTAAATAATGAGAATACTGTAGGTGATTATTGTTTATATGATTTGCTTCAAACTTAAGGCCTAGAAACAAAATCTGATCATCAAACCAATTACAGCGTGTGTCTACATTAATACACATACATAAAGGTGATTGATATATGTGCATCTACGTGTGTGTTGTGATTCCTCATACCCTAAAGCATTCTCAGCTTTCTGGTAGCACATGTGTGTTAATAGAGAAAATTCCTCTATTAAAAGTCATTTCTGAAAATAATCACACTTGGGCTGAATCAGAATACTGAAATTTACTACAAAGAATTTCCTTTTACTGTTTCAGCTTTCAGTTTTCTGTATTCGTTTCAGAATAGACTCAATTTTTCATGAGCAGCATGGTGGTTACAGACATGATCGTGCCTACAGACACAATAAAGTGTTTTGTGATTCTTGTTTGCCATATCACATTGCTGCAAAAGCAACCAGAAGTTACTACTGTCCTTAGAAAAACCACAAGACCTGGAATCATGCCCTCTGTGGCTGCTGCAGAATGAGTTCTGGTACCTATTCTCCTTCAGACACTCATTCATGATCCAGCCCTTGAGCCCGGCCTTGCTGTAATGTGATGACCACAAAGAAAACGAGGTTCCCAAATGAATGTCCTCCCATGCTCACAAGCTGACATCTCTCTGGTTTTTCGAGTTCAGTATTCACACTGGGATAATCTCACACACCTCTGACATGCCACACACACTCTCTGAGAGGTTGATAATCGGAAGGTGCCAGGTACCCCCTTCACTGCGTAGGCTCTGCCAGCCCCCTCAAAATTGCCATGTTATATTATATAATACTTCCTTAGCCAGATTCCGAGGATTCTACAGGCTGTAGTTTGATCTTAAAACACACACACACACACACACACACACACACACACACACACAACTGGAGGATATTAAGTGGTATAAACTGCCTTAGCCAGAAATCCCTGATTTGACTGCCCTTTGAAGTTTGTATCTGAAACTTTTTGATGTCTTAATATTATTTTAGAAATTGTAGGGGAAAGTTGACTTTGTAAATCATTTTAGGATTGCAAAAATGACATTATGATGATGAATGGCACAAAGCTTTTTTAAAATTTTCCTGAATATTAAATTAATCATAAACCAAGGCTGTCTAACATTAGTTCCTGATAACGCAGAGGTCTTGTGGCCTGCCAGACGCTCTAGGAAACCAAAATACTCCATCTGCATTATGAGCACCTTGCCACATCTGCAATTCTCTTATACAATAAAGTCTTGTTCTTTTGTTGCAAAATTGCCCTGGTTCATTTTTTTTATTATTAATTTAAACCATGTGGGTAAAGGGTAATCCAGTAAGCCATAGGATTTCAGATCAGAGCCTTCATACAATCTCATGTAACATCGAGCATCTGGATATTTAGATGAACAGGAATGAAGTTTCTAAAAAATGTTAGGAACTAAAGCATTGTCTGAATGAATCAATTTTAATTGTATATGAATCCATTCATGTTCAGTATATTTTCTTTGCCTGTTTCTTTTAAATAATAGCCATTTTAAAATTTTAAAAACTTCATTTAAGAAAAAAATATATAACAAAATAGTTTTAATTAACAACTAAAAATAATAATGATATGAGTTGCTTTAGTAACCTACAATCAGTTTTACAGTGTGACTAAAGAATGGTTTAACAGCCTATGTAAACACAGCAAGAATTACCGGTTTCCTCCCAGCAACAAGTTATGTGGTTGGCTATCGACCATACAGCCTTGCCCCAAAATATTTGCCTTTCAACCCGGTCTATGGATTTGAACGTGTGTGTGTGTGTGTGTGTGTGTGTGTGTGTGTGTGTGTGTATGCACGGACATGCACATATAATTATTAAACAACAAATTATTTCCCTTTGGCGTTTTTTCATTTAATTATTTGTTCATTTGGGGGCATGGGGATTTTTGTTTTGCTTGTTTGTTACGAATTCTTGAACTTTTTCTAACCCTGTTTCCATAAAAGCTTTAGGAGAAAGACATCATGATGACAGACAATTGGAAAAATAATTTACATTGTTCAATTTTATGTTCTCAGATACCTAACACTTGCAAATAGTAAATAACATAAGGAAAATACAGTTCCTTGCTTAAGAATCTTGCTTCTCTGTGTTTTAAGGAGCATTTGGAGAAGCAGAGCGCTCTCCAGAAACTTCACAGACAAAAGCTGGTCATTTTTACTAAATATACTAGGTAAACACTGTTTAGAATTAAGTGACATTAAGAACAGTCAATATATTTAAAAGGAGGAACACAGTGGGTCCATGAAAGCCAAAAAAATGTTATAGTTGACTCACTGAATCATAGAAAGCTCTACTACAGTCCAAAGCAATTTATTCCCAAGCAATTATTCTTAGCGAGCTGTCTGAGTGTGTGTTGTTTGTACTCTGTAATCCAGATGCAGTGTATTTTACTGCAGATGCCAGGTGTAGACATTCAAAAGTAAAAATCTTGAGATCAAAGAAACAAAGGTTGATCCTGTTGAAATGTTTAGCCGCAACTCACTCATACGACTGGAAACTTTACGTTTCATGAGGTGCTTACATGCTTTGCTGTTAAAACTATTTATTACCTTTGAAAATAGGTCACCTTCCTCTTCAGAATATGATAGAGTGTGATGTGGTCTTAACTTGTGTTAAGGGAGCATCCATGTTTTCAATGAAAACTTGACTATTCTGGTTTAAAATTGTTTTAAGGTGAAAGTACTGCTTAAGAAAGAGGTAACTAAAATTCGTAATATTTGCTGTCAAGTTGAGAGGCATGAAAACACAAAGGCTAAAGGTAAGTGACCGAGGATGAAATACCTCTATAAAATTAATTGTTAGGGGAGATAGAAGCCCTGGTGTCCGTTTGCCAGCTGTGGTAACATCATTGGAGCTGACCACCTGACAGCAGGCACCTCTGCAATCATTGTTTGTAAACATTTACCAAGGACCTTCTGAATTCCAAGCAACCCACACACCAATGAGAAAGCAGCGCCTTCCCACAAACTGTTCATAATCTACTGGAGGACACAGAGGCTCTCAGGCACTAAATGGAGGCAAGTACAGCTAGTCGCAGAAGCACTAAAGAGGAGGGCATCTGCTCCAGCAGAGTGAAGAGATATGTACAGGGAGGGAAAAGAAACCAAGGAGGAAAGGGAACAGCCTGAATCAGAGGAGGAGAACGAGGTGAGGGGGTAAGCCTGGTAGACTTCCAGATTAAGGAAGGAGAGTAAACATGTTACCTACACACAGGAAGTGAGGATTTGCAGGCAAGCAATGGCATGGGTTAATGCCTGAGAGGTTTACTAAATCAAAACTACTCCAGATTATGAAGTAGTTTTCTCTTTTCTCGTCTCTGCTATTCCAAAGGAAATACTATTTCAGTTTGATCCATGCTTTCAATTACTGATCTAGGAATTCCTCAGGACTTTTCTCATCATCTAAGCAATGGTCCATACTACACTGCATACGTTCTTTGAAAACATGGCTATACTCTAGTAAAAAGAGTAGTGCACAGTAAATGTTCAAGATCAGTGTTCCAATGTTTACTACTTTGCAAGAACTCTAGGAGAACTTACAAATAGCAACAAGGAAGGATTGATATTCCAGTAGGTCTTTCACCTGACTGAAGTTTATTCATTCAAAAGTGGTGGACCTGTGGACTTACTCCATTTGTTAACAATCTTTCTCCCTCCTGCTACGTTTTATGTTCTGAATCAGTTATACTGTATGATAATGGTCATATTTATTTAATAAGCTAAGACTATGGTATCAGCTAGGCATTCCCTTGAGTTTTTCACACATTTATTCTTCATAATAAAAAGTCAAGTAATGGTAGTCATCGTCACCTTCATTACTTCATAGGGTCAGTGATATAGGTAAATTGCCTGAGATCTCAGGCCTTAAAGACCTGGCTCAAAAGTTCAAGTGTATGGCTCTTGAAAGCAAATGAACAGCACCAATAAATTTTTCTCATAACACACACAGTTTCAAGGAGAGATGAGAAAAGACTGCTTTAAAAAACAAAAACCAAAACAGGTCTGTATGGTCTCTCAAAGAGATGCTGAATGTTCTCTGAAGAATGGTCAAAGAATTCTTGGGAAATGAACCCTTTAGCTTTTTGGAGCTGAATCATGTTCAGAATAATGACATTTCCCCCTGGTTGCAGACATAGTTGATTCTTTATTCTTCCTGGGGTTCTTTGGCTAATAGATTGCTGCAATAATCCAATGCATCAATATTCAACACACTATGTCTCTGCTTCTTCCTGATTTTTCTCCTAATTATTACAGATAGAAAGAAGCTATGCTTAGGAAAAGGAGGGCATGCCACTGACACATTTTGTGTTAGCATAACTCCTGTACATTGTACAACCTTGAACTACAATTTAGAGATCAAGTGTTTATGTCATTAAATGTTGTGTATCAAACACTCAGATTTAAAACAAGAATTCATTGTCTTGTACATTCTACAGGTTGATGAGCACAGCCAACTAGCTCTTAGAGTCTCACAGTCAGATAATTGGGGCCATATCATCATGGAAAGTCTTCTTTATTTATGTGGCTGTTGGGCTTGATAATTATGCATTAAAAATAATTTGCAATCATTATAAATTTACATTTTAATAAGCCTACACATAGTACATCATGTTGACTGGTACCCAAGTGTGCTTATTGTTCATGGTAGCCACTGACTGGAAATGTAATGGGTGGTGTTATTTATGGATAATTTCAACAACCCATATGAATTGTCAAAGATGGCAAAATTCATGATTATAGGGCAGAAGATGACAATTCCTTCATAGTGCTAAAAACATTTCTAAAGCAAAAAGTTATGACAGACTTTACAGCTTGTCATGTGGTATTTTCAAATGACTTTATAATGATAGCAATGATTTTCATATACTTTATGACACATTTTTTTCTTTCCATAAGTATTTTTTAATGACTATTAAGAAGTACTTGATATTCACAGAGAATTTAAACTACACTATAATGGCTTGATTCACTCTATTAGTAAGTCTGTGGAAAAAATCAGTGGCACCTTAATTTGGGATTAAAAGACTTCTTCCTTTGACATTTAATTTAAATTCCAAGGGGAAAACTTAAGATATCAGTCTTTGAAGTTACATATATAAATGTAGACAATCCCCAATACAGCATTTACAGACCTCCGATGAAGACTGAACTTCCTAAGTGCAAGGGAGTTGTACAGGATTGTTTATGATAGTGCAGTGTTAGAAACTGGTCCATCACTAGGGAAAAAGATGGAATGTGAGTGTGCAATGGAAAAATTCAATGTCCTATAAATCTAATGATAAATAGAAAAAATCTAATGAATAACTGGTTCTATACCCAAACATATGTTTTAAAAGAATTAATCAAAAATAAAAATGGAACAAATTATCATGAAACTCCAAATCTGTGCCTGTCACACTCTGTTTATTATAGTTGTTGCAGATTTGTAAACTAGAGTCTCAAGATGTAGGGATGTAGTTCAGTTGTAGGGGACTTGCCCAACATGAGCAGTGCTCTATTCAATACTATTATAAAATAAAATTCTTATTGGAAAAATTATACTGCAATGTGAATTTGGTGCACATTTATTCAGTATTTAAGTAAATTTATTAATATTTAGTTGTTAAAATTTGGGGTCAATGAAGGCTGATCCAGCTAGTGAGTTTGGAGTGCAAGGTGACTTTTAAAGAATATCCGGGCAGAGGAAGATACCCCAAATATACAGAAGCAATGAATCTTGTCAGACATGGATGTTCTACCAGGCACACTGGCCTTCATACTCCCCTCTCTGGACCAAAACAACTGAATGATTTCAAACTCAATCACCAGATGTGGGCTGCTAAAGAAGGAATGTGGTATCAGCTAAAATGGGTCTCGATGATGTCACACACCCTGAAGGAGCTAAGGGCTTGAGGCTCTCTGTTAATAATGTTTCCCAAAATTGAGTATCAAAATCTCCTGAAAATGGATTCTAAATGGTGCTTCTCTGTGTCTAACACATACATAAAAATACAAACACAGATGCACATAGATATTCATGTTTACATCAATGTGGTGTTATCCATACAAACAGGAACACACAGCATTATGCTCAGGTTTTCTATTATTGCTTAACAAAATTCACCAAAGTTTGGCAGTTAAAAAAAATATTTTGTTCATTGGAATGCAATTTAATCTGTTCTTTAAAAGGATAGATAGTCTTTGTTTCATCAAACCTAATGGTATCCATTTCTTAATTATGTTACTTGCTTTCTTGATATATAGGTTATCGAAGGGTATATATATTTGTATTTTATATTTTAGATATTAACCTTCTCTCAGATGTCTAGTTGCTTAAAAAAAATCTTATCCCATTCTGTAGGCTGCTGCTTTGTCTGAATGACAATATCCTTTGATATACAGATGATTTTCAGTTTCATGAGGCCTCTGTTATTAATTGGTGATCTTAGAGCCTGTGTTGATGGTATTCTTCAGAAAGTCTTTTCCTGTGCCAATAAGTTCAAGGTTATTCTACACTGTCTCTTCTTTCAAGTTTAATGTCTCTGGTGTTTTATGATGAGGTCTTTGATCCATTTGGAGCTGAGTTTTTGCAGGGTAATAAGTATAGATCTATTTAAATTCTACATGCAGACACCAATTTGACAAGCACCAATTGTTGAAGATACTGTCTTTTTCCAGTGTGCATTTCCAGTTTCTTTATAAAAAAAATCAGGTGTCCATAGGTCTGTAAATTTATATCTGGGTCTTCAATTTGATCCCATTGATCAATGTGTTGTCTTTTGTGCCAAAACCATGCTGTTTTTATTTATAAAGCTCTGTCCTACAGTTTGAAATTAGGAATGGTGTGATACTTCCCCCACTTCTTCTATTATTCAGGATTGTTTCAGCTTCCCTGTTTTGTGTGTGTGTGTGTGTGTGTGTGTGTGTGTGTGTGTGTGTGTGTGTTTCCATGTGAAAATGAAAATCATCCTTTCAAGATCTGTGAGGAATTGCATTAGAATTTGATAGGGGTTGCAGTGAATTTATAGATTGCTTTTGGTAGGATGACCACTTTTATTATGTTATTCCTACTGATCCATGAGCATGGGAGATCTTTCCATCTTCTGATATCTTATTCAATGTCTTTTTCCAAAGACTTGAAGTTTTTAATAATACAAATCTTTCACTTGCTTTGTTAGAGCTACTCTAAGGTCTTTAATTCATGATGGTCAGATAGGATGCAGGGAGTTATTTCAAATTTCTTATATCTATTGAGACTTGTTTTGTGTCCAAGTGTGTGGTAATTTTGGAGGAAGTTCCATGAGGTGCTGAGAAGTAGGTACATTCTTTGTGTTTGGGTGAAATGTTCTGTAATACCTGTTAGGTCCATTGGTTTATTACATCAGTTAGCTCCAGCATTTATCTACTTAGCTTTTGTCTAGATGACCTGTCTATTGGTGATAGTGGATTTTTGAAATCACTCACTGTCAGTGTATGAGGGTCAATATGTTATTTAAGCTGCAGTAGTGTTTTTATTGACTTGGTATCTTAGAGTGTCTATTGTTATGAAGAGACACTATGACAGTGGAAACTCTTACAAAGGAAGCATTTTATTAGGACTGGCTTACAGTTCAGAGATTTAGTCTATCATCATCATGGTGAGGAAGCATGGAGGCATGCAAGCAGACATGGTGCTAGAGAGGCAGCTGAAAGTTCTACCTGTCATAGCTGAGAGTTCTACATCTGGATCTGAAGGCAACAGGAAGACAGAGTAAGCCACTAGGCATGGCTTGAGCTTTTGAAACCTAAAAGCCAAGCCCCAGTGACACACTTCCTCCAACAAGGCCATACCTACTCCAGAAAGGCCATGCATCCAATAATGCCACTCCCTATGAGTCTATAGGGACTATTTTTATTTAGACCACCACATTTCACCGGCTGGAACACATAGGCTTGTAGAAATATCGTACTACAAAATGCATTTGGTCCAACATCAAAAATCTGCATAGACTATCACAGTCTTGGCACTGTTTAAAAGTCAAAGTTCACAGTCTCTTCTGGGACTCACACAATCTTAACTATATTCACCTGTAAGATACAATTGAAAAAGCAAATCACATAGTTCCAACATATAATGGTACAGGATATATGTTACCATTCCAAAATGAATGAAAGGGAAATTAATGAGCAAATACTGGACCAAAGCAAGACCAAAACCCAGCTGGGAAACCTCCAAACTCTGCATCTTCATGTCTGATGTCAAAGCACCCTTAAGATCTCCATCTCCTTTCAGCTTTGTTCACTGTAACACACTTCTTTCTCTTGAGCTGGTTCCACTCCCTGTTTGCAGCTTTCCTCAGCAGGTATCCCACAAATCTGACATCTCCAACATTTTGGGGTCTCAATGCCATCCAGGCTTCAACTTCACAGCTTAATGCAATGGCCTCTCTCGACCTCCATTCAGGGACACCCCTGACACACACCTGGCCTCAGTGGCTTTCCTTAGTCGTGAAGGGAAATTCCATAGCCCCTTTCTTCTATCCTTGACTATAAAGCCAGAACCACATTGCTGAAGCAGCCAAGTTCTGCTGCTTGCTGGGGCTGGAACATGGCTCCATTGTTCAATTACATCTGCACCAACCTTCCGTTTTCCATGGTTTCCTTCACTGCCTTAGCTTGGCTGACTTGGAACTCACTCTGTAGACCAAGCTGACTTCAACCTCAGAGATCTGCCAGCCTCTGCTTTCTGAGTGCTAGAATTAAAGGCATGCACCACCACATCCAGCCCCAAGCCTTTTAAAAATTCCTTTTAACAAATTGGGGTCT
>CABHPH010152240.1:16808-41870 GCA_902168325.1 Peromyscus nudipes | reverse complement strand
AAAAAAAAAATCTGACTTTTTCTGTTCTGGAAACCTTCAGCTGCCAAAGCTCCTCAAATAGGGGTGGGACTGCAGGAGCTCCTCCCCCGTCTGCTGAGTTTCTGAATGACTTGCTGTCATGTAGGGCTTGTGCAGGCAGGTGCCAGGGCCTTTTAAGTTCATGGATACAATGAATCTGTCTTGTGTGGTGATATTTTATTTGTGCTGAAATGTGGTGATATTTTAATTGTGCTTTAATAAATAAAGCTTGCCTGGAGATCAGAGGAAATAGCAAGCCATTTTAAGTAAACAAAGAAGTCAGGCAATGGTAGCACACACACCCTTTTTTTATATAAAAGAAAGCATTTAATTGAGCATATGGTTTCAGAGAATTAGAGTCCATGATGGCGGAGCAAAGGCATGACAGCTGAGAGCTCCCATCTTTTATCTGAAAATAAGAGGCAGAGAGCACATTGGGAATGGCATGAGTCTTTTGAAACCTCAAAGCTCACCCCCACTGACATGCCTTTTCCAAGAAGGCAGTACCTCCTAATCTCTCCCAAAGAGTTCCACCAACTGGGGACCAAGTACTCAAAGATATGAGCCTGTGGGGGACATTTCCGTTGAACCCACCACATCCAGCATGGTCCTCATAACCTGACTTGAAAGAAATACTCTGCATTTTTGTGGGATGTGTAGACAGAAGCAGAAGTGAGCATCTGTTCAGCATTAGAAGATACACAAGGAATTTAACTTTCATTCCTTTCTCATCCATGGGACTCTAGGAAATTTTAAAAAAAAAAGGGAAAGAAAGAAAAAGAAATGACTCAAAAGCGATCTGACCACTGTTTCCTCTAGCATGGGAGCAGGAATAACACACAGAGCATCTCTTAGGAGCTGCTCACAAAGGCACCGGATACAGTCAGAAAGAGAAGAGAGCCACACTTTGACTCACACACACACACCCGGAGGCTAGTCACCAGCAACAGACTCTATTAGCAAAAAGAAATGCAGGTTTGCAAATATTTTCAGTTTAATTCCCCAGCCCACCCATGTTCCTTAATTAAACAAATGCAAAACACCTGGGTGGATCTTGCCACACTCAGAATCAGGCACTAGTTCTGATCCAAGAGTATTAGGGAGGGGAGGTCCCGCTCATCAGAGACACCTGGAGAGAAATGGATTTTCACTGACAACAGTCCCACCTACCTTACTGCACCTCCCTGTGAGGGCCATAAGTCTGGAATATCCAAGCTCATCTACACCACACAGCTTCAACCCCTGCGACATAAACATGATGAAACTCGGGAGATATAGATGCCATCCTTTTGTTTCCTAGAGTCCCACGATGAGAAAGGAATGAAAGTTAAATTCCTTGTGTATCTTCTAATGCTGAACAGATGCACACACCCTTAATCCTGTCACTTGGCAGGCAGGATCTCTGTATGTTCAAGGCCACACTGGAAACAGAGCCAGGTATGGTGGCACACGCCTTAAATTCCAAAACTAGTCAACCATGGAGGTCTGGAGGTCTGTACAGACAGACAGGAAGTGATAGAGCTATGTAGAAAGAGGAAGTGATGTAGCTGAATGGAGAGAGCAAATTAGATGGCAGAATAGCAAGAAAGTAACTCGCATTTTGGAAGCTGCAGAGTTGGTGAGGTGAGGTTGGCTGGTGGCTTTCCCTATTTCCCTGTTTTCTCTAAGTCTTTCACCCATATATTTGGCTCCATATTTTTTATTTAATAAGACCATTTAGAAATTTAATTACAGTCTTGTCTAAAATATACTATTCTGCCACAGTCCTCCTTAGCTTCTGACTCTTACAATATTTTTACCTCCTCTTCCAAAACGTTTCCTGAGCCAAGTGGAGAGTGTGTAATACAGATGTCTCATTTAGAGCTGAGTCTTCCTTCCACAGTAGTCATTCTATGCATTCTGAGCAGCTGTGTTGTTCTGTATTAACTGACATCTGCTGCAAAAGAGGAGGGCATCCTTAATGAGGACGATCTATAAATTTTTATTAGATTTAGTATTTTAACTACACAAACTCTCTTTGTGTATTGATTTGTATCCTAATCTGTTTAAATAGTACTTTCATGACAACAAAATTATTCACATGTCAATCAAGTGACCATCTTTAATGGGCTTTGACAATGAAGGCAACACTAGAGTACATGGGTTGTGTGCTTCCCTGCTTTTCCTGCACAGTCTGTGCAAGTTCAGCTCTGTGACTGAGGAAACATACTGTGGGTGCTGTAATTTGAGGGTAGAGTTTTGAATACTTAGTTCAGAAATTGTACTATACAAACTCATACTGATTTTTTTCTCTTTCTATAAATATCTTTGATCTACTACATAAATATTTGATAGACAAGCAAGGTTAAAATTGCCACATTCAAGGAAGATTTAGAACAAAGTAAATCCTGAAATATATTGTTTTGTCTATAAAATACAAATCAATTGTTAGAATCTTTAAAAACTACCTGTTATCTTTTCCCCAATGTTTTGTGTGTGTTATATTTTTGTATGTCTATGCATGCTCACATGTGTGTAGGTGCAGGTATATGAGCAGATGTCTGAGGTTGATAGTGAGTGTCTTCCTCTATCATTCTCTACCTACATGCAAGGTCTCTTGATGAACTGAGAGATCACCATTCAGGCTGGTCTGGTAGCCAGTTTGCTCTAGGGATTCCTAACTCATCCTTTCAAAGGCCAGGATTACAGGAAAGCCTCCTCATCCACACAGTATGTATGTGGACACTTGAGAGCTGAACTGTACTCTGCATAATTGTGTAGCAAGGATTTTGCCAATGAGCCATATCTCCAGTCTAAACTTACTGTCTTAAAATGTATATTTATGTTTATATTTACATTAAACCTTCTCTGCCATTTTAGTGTGTCCAACATCTTATAACTTGGCCTTTAAAGAAAAATGAAATTACAATGTGAAAATACATAGACTAAAAAGTAAATTTTATTAATAAAATAAGAAAGATTTTTTTTAAAAAAAGGAAAAGGAAATTGACCATATAAATAGCAATTTGGCATCACAGCATCTATAAGGAACTTCAAGAGGTGAAAGATTGTAATTAACCAAACCAATCTGCCAACAATAATCCAAGGAGCTACTTCAACATCAGCTAGCCATGGGAAGTAAGGCAGATCAAACAAGGGGACTAGAATCTTAAATATAGGTATGAAAAATACACTCAAGTTTGAAGTTTTGGGAAACTAGATGCATGTGTGAGATATTAACAAACAAACAGGCAGGAGATTCCAGAGCAGTTACACTGATCCAGCCACTGTGGATCCAGCCACCCTAACTTCTAAAGAGTCTTCAAGTCAACAATGGATGGGGCAGTCAGTGTAGATGGAAGTGATTACTCGGATTTGGATCTTAGAAGTGTATTAAATCACAAAGGAATGTGTGGAAAGAGGTCACCCTCTAAGGTGTAGAAAACAAAAAGTTATCAAACAGCTTGAGCAAATAAGATGACAGGACACCTGATGTGGAAGGAGTGAAGGAAACTTAGCTTAAACCTTACAATTTTCTCATGGCAATGTAGCATGCTTGAGAATGTGTGCCTGACAGTGACCATCCTTCAGGACCCACAGACATGCACACACACACATACACACACACACACACACACACACACACACACACACAATTCCTCCACGATAATGGTCTTCATCCATGGTACTAACCAGTATGGAGATGCTGTAATCCTCAAATGATAGCTATGCAAAACCACAGAGAGGCTAAAGACAGTACAGAATAACCCAAAATCCCTGTCCAAAAGCTGGTGATTCCAAAAGCAGAAAATGGTCAGGAAGTCTTTCCCTTCAAAGTTGTTGGTTCTGGTAGAGCCAGCATTTTTAAGCTTAAGTAAATCACTTAAGTTTAGAAGAAATAATAGAGGATAGAAATAAATCTAAATGATACCCTTGCCATCAATATCTAAGCTTATTTAACAAAAAATATTGGATGAACCTAATTTGCAATATTATTCAATGAAATTGATAGTTTCCAAAGAAAATGTGAATAAAATTCAAATTTTATAAGGCTTCCAAAATGGTTGAAGAATTATTATGCAAGGCTCTGTGCTGATAGCACAAAGATGACATATTTTCAAGAAAGCAGTGTTGGGTGGCAAACCCTAAAGATGTGGTTGAACTCTGACTCAACCATTTGGAGTCTCACTTGAAAAATGGGGAACTAGATGACTATTCTTCATTTTATTGAGGTATCAAATAAGAAAATGCATGCCATACACATTTAGAACATAGCAAGTCAGTAGTACCTGTTACCTTTATTACTACTGTGTCAGTCTTGGGTAGGTCCCAAAGGAGAAGAAAGTTGATCATCAAGTATAACTCAGATTACAGCTTCTAAAAAAACCTGTTTACTCAGTGCCTACTAGGTGTTGGCAAATAATCTGAAAACTAAAGATAAACCATCCAAAATAATTCATAATCCCTTCAAATGAAACATTTTTGTCCGCCATCTCCAATGAAACTTTTATCATATATATTATTATAATTAGCAGGGACTGTCTGGCTCCACAAATGGCCCAGAATGAGGTTCTTGATGTCTGCCATGTATGGAGGCAACTTCCCAAATCTCATTCAGTAACTCAGTCTGAACACTCCTAGCTACAACTGTTTTAGCTCAGATACCAAATATCAAATCAAGAATGTCGGAGAGTTTAGGGCAATGGGGATGAGAAGGATGGTAACTTGTGTAAAAGACAAAGATGAAGGATTGAGCTGGGAAAAGCTTGAGACCTTAATAACAAAATCTGATACCTGTGAAAGGAGATAGAGGCCTGGTCAGGATGAAATAGGAAGAGCCCCAGACTGTGATACAAAGTGGGAAAAAAAAAACCTCAACATAAACCATAGGGAAATGTCTGTAGAGAAGTTCCTCAGTGGGAAGAAAGGGTCAGGTACTGTGGTGCTATTTTGTGTACGCTCTAACAAATAAAGCTTGCCTGAAAATCAGAGGGCAAAGCCAGCCGCTAGTCAGCCATAGAAGCCAGGCAGTGGTGGCACACACCTTTAATGCCAGCACACAGGAGGCAGAGACAGATGGATCTCTGTGACTTCAAGGTGACCCTGGGCTACACAAGATTGATCCAGTCTAAAAGAGAAACAGAGCCAGACAGTGGTGGCATACACCTTTGAGCCCAGCACTTAGGATCTCAAACCTTTAATCCCAGCACAGGAAGTGATATGGCTGGTTGGAGAAAGGAATATAAGGCAGGAGGAGAAAGGAGCTGAGTCTCTTTCAGGCTGAGGATTTGGTAGAGGTAAGAAATGTTTCTAGTGGCTGGCTGCTCTACTTCTCTGATCTTTCAGCATTTACCCTGTTATCTGGCTCCAGGTTTTTATTAAGACCAAATAGGATTTGTGTTTCAAGGTCTTAGTACTCTGATGCTCTAGGGACGTAGTGAAGACCACTGTCTTGGCTTGTATGGTATATGGGCTGAACTGCAGTAGAGAGAGCTTAATGTAGTTATTGAAGTTGAAAAAGAAATCCAAGACATTTAATTCCATGGCCAACATTTGGAGTTCAAACTATGCTGAAGGAATCTCAAAGTTAAGAAGTAAATATGTTTTATGTCTAGTGGTTTATGAGCTGTGGAAAAATTAAAACAAAGTAAGGATATCTAGGAACAGGAAACAGAGGAAAAAGAGTACTTAGTTTAAGGCAGTAAGGAGCCTTCTTATCTATTAAAGAGTGATCCTCTGGTGATCTGTGATTATCAAGACACTTGAAGGACGTGATGAAATCATCTATGTGAGTATCTGGGGTAAAGTTATCACAGTCAGATATGGAAAGGTAACTGAGGAAGATAAACCAACTCGGCCACAGAAGGGTGAAGGAGACTAATGAGTTCTTATATGCTAAAAGCATAGGGGAAAAAATAACATAGAACAGGAAGGCATTATGCCTAGTAAGAGTAAGTCAGGCACAAGCTAAAAAATACTGTGTGTTCTCACTTGTATGTGGAAACTAAAACATTAAACTTAAAGAAGTAGGAATAGTATAGTTTTTATCTGCACCTATACAGGGTATCTAGGGGAGAAGAATGGAGAGGATGGACAATGGGCTGCCAGGTAAGTTTGGTAAGAAGGGTTGCTTTTCATGTTCTACAGTTAGCATGACCTATGGTTTGTAGTGGATACCTGTTCTATCTATGAACTTGAAGCACCGCCCCTAGAGATGTAGCAGGTAACTGTCCCATCTACTTATAACATTGAAGTCCCTGCCCCTGGGGCGTGGCTCAGGGCTACCCTTAAGACCTGAGATGCACTTAGGCTGCTCTTTTTGCTCCCCTGTGGGACTTGGATGCTGGGACATTCTCAGGCAGAAGAACAGCATGGGACTGTGCCTCACCTTTCCAGGACCCTGTGACAATTCCTGTGTTCTGTCTTGTGAGTTCTCCTTTCTTAATAAATCCCTTTGCCCTTTGAAAAAAGAAAGAAAGGAATGGAGGGAGGGAGGGAGGGAGGGAGGGAGGGAGGGAGGGAGGGAGGGAGGGAGGAAGGAAGGAAGCAGCCGAAGTGATACACTTACTTAGTCTCTATTTGGTTGTCTAATACCCATACTAAACTCATGTTGTTCAAAACTGACTTTACCTTTATCCTCTCTCAAATTGCCCCTTCCTGAGACCCCAGAACTTGAGATCATCTCTGACCCCTCTTCTTTCCTTCACACTCCACATATGTCCATTTTCTTTAGAACACATACTGAGTGCAGCCATTCAATGTCACTACAACTCCCCACACCCTGAGAAGCCGTGGCAGCTCTGCAGATTTCCGTATTCCCTCTGTCTTGTTGAGTTTCTCTATATATTTGCTTAACAGAAAAAAAAAGCATTCTTAAGTTCCCATCTTGTTTAAAGTCCAACTCAAGGTCCTTAAATGACAGAAAGGCCTGTCATAGAACAATGTTGTCTTTCATCACACCAAACTCAGCCCCTGTCCCTCCTTTCTTCACCCTCTTGTTTCTGGGGCAGTACATCCCATGATATTCCTCCAACATCCGAGTCAGCCCCACACCTGTCTTGTCTCTGCGCCAGTCCTCTCTGCCAATAATGTTGTTCCTAGATCTGCAACCCAACCAAGTTTATGACTGCCTTCAAGTATTTATTCAAATATTGCTCTTCTCTTTAATAACCTCTTAAGAGTAGTAAGTTGTCCCCAACTTTCCAGCGCTCCCCAACAATCCCTTCATCTTAATATTTTGCATAGCTCTTCCCACCCTCAGTCTTACATGGAAAACTTTCGTTAAGTTTCTTCTCCTGTTCAGGGACTCACACCACACTTTGAGATCCATGCCATGGGGATCCAGCACAGCATTAGCATTCACTAAACCTTTTAACTGGATACCGTATTATTAAGTGTACTGCATAGTACATTTAGACTACAACAGGATAATATGTTACCTATTCTGTTACATATTGATACAAGAATTATGTTAATATTTGATTGACCACAATATTTTTAATTCTACTTTTTTATTAAGTAGTTATATCTTCAAATACCTTAGGTTAAAGCAAATGAAACTATCCAATTTTTGTCTAAAAGTGAATCAAAGTGGGCAGTTTCATATGTTTTAACTTAATTCTAATATTTTTTCTGTATCATAAATAGTATAATAGTAAAACTCTTTGAAATGTATTAAGTTACAAAATCACACAGCATTTAATCTACAAATGTACAAAAATATTTAACTTTAAGGATGAACACAAGAGCTGTAAATTTTATTACAAAGGAAAGTCACTATTAAAAAATAATGTAAAAAATACAGTATAGGAAATGAGAAAAATGGAAATTATTGGAGGGTACTGGTTTATAGCAACCTGGGGGATATTTTTTCCCTTCACACCTCTCTAATTTCCACATTTTCAAACAGTGAAGAATTTGGATAGGGTTCAATCAATAACTAAGTACTAATATAGTTGAAAGTTTGGAAAAGATTTATCCCAAAGGCTAACAAAAATAGCTTTATTGCATGTCAAGAAGAAAAGCCTGAGGCAAATAACGTGAGAACTTATTTGAAGCCATTTCAGATGATGCATTACAAAGATGTCAGAAGCCCGTCTGTTTAAACTTTCAATCAGTTGCTCCTGATGTTTCATTTGTTTGCTTGGTGCTGATTCAAAGTAGAGCACGTCCAAACAGTCTACTTCTAGCCTACTGCTTCTGGCCTACTCTTCTGTCTTTGGGAGGCTCTGCTCTGCCCACTAGAGGAACTCTGTCCTGGTCTCCTGTTACTCCACCCTCTCCTAGGGGAAGTGTCAGGAAACTACAGCCTAAGTGCCAGACCCTGATGCCCACTTCCATACATAAAGCACATTCATGGATGTACTGCTGAAGCTTCCCTACAGTGGCAGAATCGAGTCATCATGGCAGAGGCTGCACAGGCTGCAAAGCCAGTGTCTGGTCCTTTTCAGGAATTGTTTCCACACTCCCGTAAAGTGAAGTTCCATCTAGATGGCTAATTCTAGCTCAGAAAGACACCCACACCCTGTCTGGAGACAGAGGAAAAAGAAAAAGGCCATGTAGGGGAACCTGTGGAACCACTTCCATGGTACACACCATGACTTTTTACTGACATGAAGGGAAGGAACCAGAAATGTGCTGACCTCAGACATATAGATAAATCCATTTCTAGAAGGCAGTGGCTTTAGTGGACCCCGGGGAAAATGAGCAATGTTCGCCGTGATTAACTACAGCAAAAGTAGGATGGTGTTGGTGGAAAGAGAAAGCCCCACACAGCCGCCCATGTCACTAAATTTAGACAAATAAGACAGCGAGATTTTTGATATTGAGAAGCACTTCACAAAGCAAAAGCTGGCTTTAGGACTTAGCCTATTCTTTTCTGACTCCTAGTTATCTGTAAGACAGTCAGAACTCTGTAATACTAATAGTCTAAGGAGCAAATCATTAGACTCTGCATTTGTAGTCAGCGGCTGGAAAATGGGTGTGCATCACTACTGTGCAGTTTTCTCTTCTGGTCTGTACACCTCCAACAATCTGACAGAAGCTACAGATTCAGTTGCTGTGAGCACACTAAGCCTCTCTCTTCCTGTGCTCTACATCTATAAACACAGAAAGAAAACATGCCCTGGACAGTTCCACATTCGACTTCTATTTCTAACTTCCCTATCTTAAACCTACATATTAGGTATGTCAGGGAATACAAACACAGGCTTACCACAGGACAAGAGGGAGCAAACCTAGGCCACTGTCTAATGTTGTATACAAAGCTCTAGAGAATTCACCTATGTTGGTCATCTTTATGTTACTGTAACCAACGCCAGAGACAATTAACTTACACAGAATAATGGTTTAGAACTGAGGTTGTGCAACACAATGTGGAGCAAATGATAGAAAAAGTTTGCCCATCTCATGTTCAATAATGAAAAAAAAAAAGAAAGAGATGGGTGCCCCCATGAATCCACTTCAAGGCCACATTCCTAATGACCTAAAACTTTCCATAAACTCTTAAATTTTCTACCTCTTAAAATTTCTACTACCTTTCAAAAGTACCAAGCCGGAGAAGAATCTTACACACGTAAGTCTTTAGGAGCTGCGCAGACCCAGACCACAGCAGCAGCCATGCTTGTGGATGTGCATTTGTCTGTTGCACTCTTGTTTCCATGTTAAGAGGTGGCAAAAAGAGGCTGTGTAGCCTAGAAAACCTAAATTCTTCCCCACTAAGGAAAAATCTCGCCAATTCTTCAACACCGGCATAGTAAGGAAGCTTTACATGATTTGAACTTACATTATATTGGAGGGTCTTACCGACAGCTAGAGAAGACGGAAAGTTGCACAGCTGACCCCACCAGCCTAGTCAGCAGACACTTCTCTAGTCTGAAATTCTTAAGAACACAGTACTTGTTTTCTGTAGCTGATCACCAAGCACACGTGGAGGAAAGAAAGCATAGATCTGGATGCTGTGTAACACAGGATTCCAGTGAAATTTAACAGGAGGTCAATCTGCCCTCTCCTCAGCTTCTTACCTGGAGCATTAGATTCACACACGTGAAGTGGAGTGGTGATTGTCAGAGCTTAGGGCTAGGAAGGAATGTAATACTGTACAATGGATGTAGTTATTTTCATTTTTCAAGATAAAGAGTTCTGGAAATGGTTGTAACAAGATATTTAACACCATTGAGCCACACTCCTGAAAATGTGTGACTTGTTTAATTGTGTGTTTGTTTGTGTAGCTATTACAAACACTGGGAGGAAATAGACGTTTTTAAACGTAACCATAAAAGCATTTTTTTTCGTTTTAGAAAGAAAAAAATGAAACACAACAAGGAAGGAAAAGAAGGTCATAGGATTATGAGAGGATATTTGCAGTATCTGACAAAGAACCCATTAAAATTGATTTTAAAAATAAACAAATAAGTAAATAAAGAAGGAGGAAGTTAAAAAGCAACAACAAAACACCATCACCACAACAAAAACCAAACAGGTACTTTATGCATGAAGCCAAGTAAGCAATGGGAGTGTTCAGCTGTATTCATCACCAGAAACATGCAATTCAACTACAATGTACTATTCAGACACATCTTCCAATAATTTTAATTAAAAAAAAGAAATGGAAAGAATTGATGTTACCATGATGAGACTTGAACTCCAAAAACTGGTGACAGTATCCATTGTTACAACTGTTTTAGCAAACTAACTTATCAGTAACTGCTGAGGCTGTCCTTACCACAATCTCTTGACTTTTAAGTGTATGACAGATAGGAATAACTAAGTATACTAATAGAAGATGAATAACAGCATCCATCTGCTATTGATAATAACTTGGAAATGAATACTTAACACCCAACATCCCATATGTCCACCAACAGTAGAAACCATAAATGATGGAATGTTCATACAACTAAATACCATTCATTAATGAGAACAATATACATGAATTTCAGAATAAATAATATGCAGAATATAATTTGTTTTTATTTAATATTCTACATTTGGCTAAATTAATCTCAGAAGTCAGACACTCATACTCAAAGTGATTAGTGGCTAGACTGAGGCACAAGACTGTAGAAGAGGCCTTTCAAAATGCTTGTAATATCCTGTGTGCCTTGAGTACTTCTGACATAGGTTCCTTCATTTGGTAAACAGTGAAGGCATTTCCCTTTACACTGTTGGGAACTTCAATAAAGTAACTTTATTTTGTTCAGACATTGTTTTCATGAGTATGTTCACTTCCTAAAAAGTAATTAACATATACATATATAGTTCATTAATTTTAAGGCATGTATTCTAAACTTCAAAGCAAGCTTAGTTTAAATATAACTAGCTAGAATATAACTAGGAATGTTACATAATACATATTACATAACTAGAATACTATATTTATATATAACTAGATGATATAAAATATTACTAGAATGTAAATATAAACTACATAAAATATAACTAGAAAAATATATAAACATGTCTATCTATAAATCAGCCGTAGCCACAGTGATACAAATTTGAAATTGAATAGAAAGGAGCACAAAACTCTTCTCCAGGACAGCTAGGAAAAACAGCTTTTAGGACATTCTCCTGACTTCAGGACAAACGTTTCCCTTTGTCCTACTTCTCATCATTTGACCATTTATCAAGTGAACAACACTTAGGGACATAAGAGAATATAAAAAAAGAGGGAGGGAGAATTTTTACCAGTTTCAGAGAACTCTGTATTTACTTTAGCCCTTGGAGATTGTTTTAAATCTACCTTTCTTTATTTGCCATTTTAAAAGCCTCTCTAGCCCCCTTGAGATTATTGTTCAAGTAGCTTGGTCACTTGAATTTGGCTTTGATACTGAATTTACAAAAATAGTACAAATAAAATGTTTACTAGAGATGCTCAATAAAGATAAGTTGTGTACACAAACAAAACTGACTCATTTCCATGTTGACTCCTGAAGGAGTCTGAGCAAAGCTTCCAGCAGTCCTTTTATAGATTTTTAAAACAATATTCACTATACTCCAAGAACCCAGAGAACTCAGCCTAGTAAATTTAGATTCTTTTCAGCAACAGTCAGGGTGTTTTATTTAATGTTTCTTTATTAACTTTAAAGTCTTGAAATAAAAGAGAAATACTCTTTCCTGTGGGATGAACTATTTTAAATCACTCAGCCTTTTATTAATTCACAGTCTACTGTGCAGATTTACTGTTGGTCACATATCCACAAAGTCTCTAAAAGTATTTCAAAATAAGCAGGAAAAGCCCATTGTGTCTATTTGTACACTTTATAATTGTATATTTAAAAAAATCAGTCACTATAACAGATTCCTAATGTTCAGGCACTAATTGTATCTGCATGATTAGAGTCTCACAAGATAAATGAGTGTGTCATAAACCAAGAGTTTCACTTGTGTTTGGATTGATAAAATGAAAAATATTTTAAACTGTTGCTTTAAATATATATATATGGCTTTCCAAATTTCTAGCATTTTAATACTAGTGTTTCAGCCCAGTGCTGGATGTTATATGATTTTTGAAATAGTCATTCTCTTGACTAAAGAATTTTAGTGAAAAAAAATGTCTCCTTGGAGTTGCATTATGTCTTTGGATTTCTGTATCATTACATTTAAGTAGAATTTTTTGTTATATTTCTTTTCACTGAGTAGTCTGTTTTTGCTTTGGGACTGACTCATTCTTGGGTCATATATGATTACTGTAAGAAAACTCATAGACAATAAAAGGTCAATCACAAATTTACACAGATATTTAATAACATATTAAGTGAATCAGGGATCAGAAGACTGTAATTGTCAATATGAAACTCATTTCTCTCGTTTACTGATTCCTTAACCACTGTTGTATTTCTATGCCTTCTCCTCCTTCTGGGTCTCATGTATCCCTAACTGGCTTCCAGCTCACTATGTAGCTGAGGATGATCTTGGACTTCTAATTCCCCTGCTTCCACCCCTCATATGCTAGTGTTTTAGCTTTGGACCACCACATCCAGTTTATGTGGTGCTGGGAATCAAGCCCGGGGATTCCTATGTATGAGAGAAGCTCTCTAGCAACTGAGCTACACACTTTGTCCTGATGTTTTCTTTTTCAATCATTCCTTAGTAGAATAGGAATAAACCAAGTAGGCAATCATAACAAAAATCCTTTTCCCATTAGCATGTCTCAGGGGAACTTACATTCTTACCAGGATTATCACAATATCAATAAGGGAATGAAGAGTAAATGCAAACAAGAGAAGAAGGAAATCTATTAAAGAAGGACACTTTGAAGTAGAGCCTGGACCTGGGGATCAAAGAAAACAAACAAAAAGAATTAAAGATTATGCTGCCTTTTTAAAAAGTATTTTAAATGCTATATAAGGGCATAAGACCTGTGAATACTGAGGAAGTAGCATGTAGTGACCCTATACATGTATATACTAACATTTAAACCATGCTAAGCATGTTATCTCTTTAAGAATTTGTTTACTTTTTGTGGTGGAAACTGAAAACTTTTCTTTTAATATTGCTGTTGTCTATAATCACCCTGCTGTGCACACTAGAAACTCTAGCTTCGGTTACACACTGGGAGGTGAGGTAGGAGTAGAAGTGTGCTGCTTGGAAATGGGTGGGTCTGGGAGCTGTCCAATGTACCGAGTAAAAAAATGTACCCTTTAAAAAGAACCTAAGTCATTCCTGATTCTCTCTGAAATCAGACAGTCTCCATTTACATATTTCCTGCTGTTTCTTCTGGTCTACCTTTGAAATTGTTTTTCAGCGTGGGTGTTTTCACAGATCTCTACACTGCATGATTAACTACAGCCATCAGTAAACCAAAAGTTGGAAAATAGGCTTTCTGTGTGAAGATTCGGGATACACACAAATCAGTAAAATTTCATTCTTAGTATATCAAATTTACAGTCTCTTCTATTTCTGTTGGTAGCCTCTAACTTCCCCTTAAGAAGAATTCAGTAAGGTATAGCTTTCCCTCTTAAACCTTACTGCGGATGTCAACCAAAGAGGAGTCACACAGATCAAAGTGTTGGATTTTTCTTTGTTCAAGAACAAATACTTGATTGGCAATTTAAAAGTCCGAAGACTGGCTCCTCAGCAGAGGGTTAGCTGTTCTCTGGATTACTGAAGCTAAATCGTATTTTTCAAAGGAGGCTTGTGGGTTCAGGAGGATGGGGACAATACACCGGACGGAGGGTGTTGCTTTGTCCCTTAAGGAGTAATATACAGTAAAGGCACATGCATAAATGTTCCGAGTCTCCATTTTTATTTCATTATCACCATAACCTTTTCCCCCAAATACAACCCTCCACTGTAGAGGATAAGGCCAGGGAGAGTAAAGTCAAGTATCTCAATTGTCAGGCTGATTGTGTCCAATCCGACTTTAGAAGTCAGGGTCTGTAACCAGGCAGTGAGTTGTTTGCGATGCCCTAGAAGGAGAAAAAACACCGGTTCCAACAGAGACACTGGGGAATGCGCTCGGGCCCCCTGGCCATGATTACTTAAGCTAATGGAAGGTCTTGCCTTTCAGCAGCCGCTGCACTGGGATACCAGACAAACAGCTTCCCGGACCCCTGGCTGGAAGGGCCCCTCTTCTGGACGTCATTAAAAGCGCATGCACTTGTTTCACATCCGTTGGCAAATGGCGGCAAGATTCAGGACTCCTACCCTGAAGCCAAGGAGAAACCATCGCAGTGGAAAGATTCGGGCTTTGAAGTTCCAAACCGAAATTAAAGACCTACATGGGATAAGGAACCAGGAGAACATTGGTTGGATACAGGGATGAGAACAGACACACAAAAGCACAGCAGGTAAGAACTGGGGGGTTGCTGCCAAGAAGGAACTGCCCTGCTGGTGCTGCAGGGGCAAAGCGCCCTTGGAACCTGAAAGCCTGTTGCCTTGAGCCTTCCATGAGTGCTCAAGCTTGTCATCTCCTATCAGCTTCCAGAAAAGGGACGTTGCCCTAGCCTTCCCTCTCTCTGAGAATAATCCTTTCGGCTTGGTTACAAATACTAATGTCTCCCTGCGTTTGGTGATGATGCGCCGAAAGAGTCAAGGCCATTAAGAAGCCTCATCCGCAGCTGTACCCTTCCTGCACGAAAATCGATGACACAGACACTGAGCCATGGCCACCTATCCTGAGAGTTGCTTGGACGCCACCATGCTGAACTTCGTTGCAGATCTCTCTTTGGCCTCTCCGAGACACCCTCTTCTCTGCGACTTCCCACCTGGGGTCCCTTTTGGGGACCGAACACTGGGGTTCAGAGAGAGAAGACCCAGGAGGCTGTCGCAATTTGAGGAAACAGACCAGGAGGAAGAGGTGGGCGAAGTGGTCTATGAGGACCGGGAGGAGGAGGAAGAGGAGGGAGAGGGACGCGAGAGAGTAGCATCCTTGCTGGGCCGCCCCAAAAGGAAAAGGATCATCACCTACGCCCAGCGCCAGGCCGCCAACATTCGGGAAAGGAAGAGGATGTTCAACCTGAACGAGGCCTTCGACCGGTTGCGCAGAAAGGTGCCCACCTTCGCTTACGAGAAAAGGCTGTCTAGGATCGAGACCCTCCGCTTGGCCATTGTCTATATTTCCTTCATGACGGAGCTCCTGCAGAGCAGCGAGAAAAAGGAGGCCGGCTAAGCGCGGAGGGGAGAGCCTAAGAGGACCCCCCTCCCTTGCTTGGAGGGGAGCATTTGAAGGGCAGAGGGACTGCTGGCCTTCTGAGTCTGGGTTTGAGACAGTTAAATTCGCACTCGTGGCAGCTCTGCAGCCAATTTTTGGGAATCACGCACAACCGTAGGGTTCATCTGAGAAAGTTGGGAGTCCCGCTGTCAAGGTGCTAGAGCTTTTGCTTGGTGCGGGCGGGAAACTGGTCTGCTCCAAAGACCTTTTCTGAGCTTCCCTAGAGATCTCTCCTCCTTGCTCCTTTCAGAAGTAGAAATAATAAAACAGAACTTTTTCTCACGCACGATTTGTTGCTGCCCCATCGCCATCTCCAGCAGGGGCTTCACTGTGGCCAGTGAGGGTGAGCTCACCTCAAGCCGAGACCCGGAGCGGCCTTCCTGGGTTCTGAAAACTCTGCAGGGGCTCGATACTCTCAGACTAGTTAGGGGGAGGGGGAGGCAAAAGAGGACCGGAGTGAAGTAGGGAGTAAGGTCACTAGACCAATTCACAAAATGCAACCTCTGAGAAGGGTCGCGCTCTCTCCCTCATCGCCCCCCTCCCCAACCCCGGGTGCTGTGACCCCCATCTTGCGGTCAGACGAACCCTACTACCCTGTCACAAGGCAGAATATCTCAAGAGTTAAAAGCAGCCCATTCAGTGAAAATCGCCAAGCTGACGTTTGCTCAGAATTAAACCCGGTTCCTGCGGCTCCTGCTTGGGGTGGGAGAGGTGGGGGAGGGATCCTCCTCGAGCTGGGTGCACTTCCCACGCTCGGCGGCCTTGGGGTTAGCGCTTCTAACAGTCTCCTAGGGAAAAGGGCCCGAGTAACCCTGCACGCCTGAAAAACAGTCTTAGACCGTGGGTAGGAAAGTTTCTTTCAGTCTTAAGCCATCTAGGGACTATTGGGAAGGCAAAAAGCCAAAAGGAGAGATGCGTTTTAATGCTTTGAAAATGCCTGCAGGTGGAGGTGAAATTGAAACCGGTTTGTTCTGGGAAGCTACCTTCCCGGACCCTCTGTTATTCCACAGTTCTTCCTTCAGAGTGACTTGGTAGCACCAGAAGCTGGGTCTTTATGACAGTTGTGAGTAGGTGAAGAAAGGGACGGAGGAGCTGGAGCACATAATTGTCAATCCATTCACTCTAGTGAAATCCCAAAGAAAAAAATGCCTGGTTTCACCCCACAATTATGCACTAGCAAAATGAAGTCATAGCAAGCTTACACAGTGCAATGCTCTGTCATACTCAAATACTAATAACATGGGAATATTATATATGTTCATCCTAGAGAGACTGCAAAACGTAGGTTTTAAAAACTTAAAAATGAAATGAACATTTAAATGAGCCTCCACTGCTAATGCTACTAGAATCTTCATCTATTTCCTTCTGTTCTTTTATTTCCTATGCAGTTGGAGATTCAATATATGTAACAAATACGGGATACTTTGGACACTGATTTTTCTCAGTTGGAATTATGAAATGAGCACTTCATTCACTTTAAATACTAGAGGGGATTTCCATTACTGTATATTACTGCCATGCCAATTGTATCATAACATAATTTCATTCCTCTACAGACGGCTAGCTCAGCACTTCCTTTTTTTCAAAAATGGTAACATTGCAAACAGTGTTCTTATAAATGTCTTCTCTGTTATAATCACCTGGTATTAAACACTTATAGTCCTTACAGTACACAAATGGGCAGAATTCCTCCCTGGCTCTGTCAGTTTACATTCCATTTCAGCTACATTGCAGGAGCACCTCCTGTTAGCACCCAGAATGTTTTTTTTCCAAAGGAGCTTGTCATTCTTTTAATAGTACATTTAATTCTCTTTGATTCTCATGGTGCTTATATACACATCTAAAGAAAGCATACTACATGTTTCTGAGGTTGATATTAAGGCTCAAGTATTTTTGAGCACTTACATAAACTAAAACACAAAGCCGTACAAAGCTCCAAAATGTAATGTACTAACTGCACTCATTTTACATTTGAGATAGATACTGGCATCCCTGGGGGCTATATGACAGAAAAAGCCTTAAATTATGTTCCTGATGCTATATGAATAGGATGAGAGATAGACTGATCATATAGGTCAGTAAATTATAACCATTTCAATATTATTCTATTTTAGTGAATAATAATTGCTTCATTGTTGCTTTTTTCATTTTGTTTCAATGCACTCCATATTTTTTAGCTGAATATACTTGAAAAGTTATCTTCTGGGCTTTCAAGAATGGTTGAACGGATATTAATTCACATTCAAAATTATGTTTCACCGCATCTTTACATGTATAATGGAGATGTAGCTAGGAGTGAATTAAATATTCTGTAAAAAGACCTTTAAAAATAGATTATATAAATTTAGCATCAATGTGTGGCTAATATCATTGATACTATATTATGAAATATAATCTACTAAGTATTAGTACAACTTTTTAGACACATTTAACATAGTATTGCATATTTTGTGTATTTGTATGCAGCTAAGTGTTATTCATGCTGAAATCTTTTAAGGCCTTTCCTTCTATTTCTTCCCCTGGGACTAGGTAAGATCTGCAGTTAGCCCCCTTTCCCAACATCCTTTTAACTGTGTCTTTCCACCAGGTATTTTCTACCTCTGCTATGAGAGTGTTAAAATACACTAAAAAGAGAAAAAGTATAAACAGCTAAGCCAAATAGTGACAAAACCAGGGAGGGTAGTTTTTCTAATGCTCTAGAACCTTTATTAAAATGAACTGAGTCAAAGGCTGAGGTAATAGCTCAGTAGTAGAGTGCTTGCTGGAACATACAAGGCCCTGGGTTTAATTCCCAGCAGTTCTAAAATGAAATGAGTCTTGAAAAATGACTTTATATCACATTTATAAAGTAATGTTCTTAAGTTCCTCTTTGTAATGTTTTCATTACCAAGGCTAGTGTATGTTGTGTTTTAAGATACTTTTGTAATTACTCATTTTAATATGTGAAAGGAAACTAGCTAGTTATTTCTCAACTCATCATACAGTATTGCTCATATGATCTACTGGGTTAATAAATACCCATACTTAACTATTCTATTATTTATTTAATCAAATGTTGACTTTTTACAGATCATGTGGATGGGTTCAAAATTGAAGAGCCTATAGAATATTATTCATTCAGGTCCTTCTGGGGAATAAATACCACTTTTTCATATAAAGTCTGAGGCTGGAGAGATAGTCCAGTGGTTAAGAACACTGTCTGCTACTCAAGAAAGCCCAGTTCCATTCCCAGTACCCACATGATGGCTCACAACTGGAGGTCCAGTTCTAGGGGACCTGACACCCTCTTCTGGCCTCCATGGACACTGCATGCACACGATGCACAGACAGAACATCCATACACATAAAGTAATACAATAAATCAATAGAAATAAAATCTATAAGTGTTAAATAAGTAAAAAGATATACAGAATTCAAATTTTTATATGTTGTTAAAAAAATTTAATTCCAGAGGAGGGGGGATATCCTTTGTAGTGTAAATGCCATCAACACCATTGGGTCTTAATGAGTACAGTCAACCATTACACTTCACTTAATCATTTCTGCTATTCTAACACTCTCTGCTATGATCATAGCAAACCCATGCTATTTCTATGTAGAATTTCTCTTCAGAAGTAAATGGTACCAAGGAACTTCTAAATGGAAAGCCATTTCTCATTATTACTAGAAGAATTACATCTACTATTACTTAAACTGTTACATTTTATAAGTATTTGCTCTTTGTAGATTTCTACATGTCCTCAAAGGAAATGTCTTTCAAAGCATTTTGTAATCACTATGCTGATAATATTGTTTAAACCCTTGTAATGATCACAGATTCTGAGAAATGGAACGACTTAATCGTAATACCAAATCATCCTTAGAGATATGACAAAATTATCCATAGCCCAACATTAAAACCAATGTGCCACTATGTGTGGACACTCTAAATGTCCAAACAATGTGCTCTTATTTTGGTTTTCTCTGTTTTTGATATTTACAGCCAATGTACTTTCAACAAAAACTTCATTGGTATGTTATGGATACACAGTATGTGAAAATTGCTTTATTTTTTATTACCTACATTAACATTAATGAAATATCATAGGACATTGGGTCTTAATAACTCCCACTAGCTTAAAAGGCCTAATGGTGTCAGTTCTAAAATACTGCAATAATTGGTTTTTTAAATCTTAAAGTTATTTAATCATTTTGAATCTAAATATCATTTTAGATGTTGCTTGGAGGCAATTTATTCATATACCCTCTACAGACTAACTTTTGGTCTCAAGCTCAGTTCTCCATGAATATCAAATTACTATTAGTATTCAGACATGTTAACCATAAAAAGATCTAAACGAAATCGTATTTGAAAGACATAATTAAGCTTTCCAAGAAAAGTAAAAATAATCAAGAGGCTTTTCCATCAACAGAGAAATGTTCAGACTGAGCAGCCTTACTGTTCGCTACCCAACTCAAAAGCAGATTCTGGCAAAATTAGCACAAAAAATCAAACCAAATATTCAACTATTATGCACAGCCTGTGCATGAACATACAGTTCAGACCATTGCACTGGTGTCTATTATCATATGTGTCAGCACTTCCATTAAGAAAAATACTTCATAGAAAGTTTATAATGAAGTTCTAAAAATACTGAGATTCAATTTAATAAGCAAAATCTTAAGACACCTTCTCTTCTAATGACAGATCTTCAAGAGGAACTTCAAATGCAATGAAGCCAAAGCTACATTTTACATACATTGCGTCAAAATGTACCTACATGTTAAAATGCATAGGATCCACTCAAAAAATATAAATTAGATCACTATTTTATTTTTACCAAATAGATATAGAACAAACTTATTAAATGTTAACTACTCCACAGATGGTTTAAAGTCGAGACTATTTTGTTAAATAATATTTGTTAATGCTTTTTCTAGATATCTACAGCTTGGCTCACATTCATTCAGTGTTTCTTGAACTTTGCCAGTATTTTAAGGGAATTCAGACCCATGTCTGGACAGCACCGTCTCTTCCTGTGAATACTGGATTTAAAAAAAAATGGTTACAGAACAGGAATCAGCAGTTTTGACCATTTTGTTTTGACTTTGGGGTTTCTCTGAATCTGAAGCACAAAACCAAATGTGGGGGAGGAGGAGATGGAAAGGAATGAAGCAGAGCAAAGTGGCAGGGATAAAATAGCAGAGGGGTGGAAGAACTTCAAGTCTCCGCAAATGGAAGCCAGTACATTTCCATAATATTCTAAATGACACCCAGTTTTTCTGTGTCTGTGATATATTCCTTAACAGAGCATATGAAAATACAAAGAGAGTGTGACTAGTAATCTTAACACCACTTATCATTGATATTTAGTAAGACCTAAATTTAACAAAAAGTAATTAATATTTAAAAGTTGGTGGAGTCAAAATTTGACAGATATGGCATGATGGAAATGAACCTATAAAAATGCCTCATGTCTGATTAGTGTGATGTGGTTTTTCAAAGCACTGTCCACATACCTTCTCTCAATAAACCTTCACAGTTGGACTGCCACAAGACCTAAGGTCTCTTGATTAAATTGAACCATCATTGTACCATCTTGAATATTTCTTCTACCCATCATTGAAAACAGCAGGATACTAGATTTTAAAAAAACAAAAACAAAAACAAACCCCCTAAAAAAAACTGATGGCTATACATAAGCACCACATCGCTTTGAAAGATATTGCTGTCAAAGATCAAAAGAACCTTAACATGTTCTGTGGATGATAAATTATACAAAGGCTGGTATAGTCTGGCTCCCTCAAAGGCCACATTTTACAACCTTCTATTTAGGGCTCTGTGAAGGAGATTTCCACCTGCAAACGACAAATGTAAATGACCTCAATGCAGCTGTTATGGACAGGGTTTTCTTTTTTATGATTTCCAGTCTTCAAAAGGGGAAAAAATCCCTATGAGGATATGGAAATGGATCAAACAACTGGTGAAGAATGGAGTCAAGAATATCAGGTAAACACGTCTGAGTGAATCGATGAATCACCCTGCCATTGTATCACAGGTAACACTGGGACTTCTTCCAATGGTACTAAAATCTTAATCTATATTTGTGATGGGTCAGATTTTGAGTTAGATGATTATATTGATTCTCACAGTGTTTGGATAATGCATGTTCTAAACACTATGTTGAGTTCCTTATATAACTATTTAAAGGTCACAGAATAATATTAGAATGTAGATAGTATTGTTTATTGAATGCTAAGGAAACAGAACAAAGGAGTTTAACAATTTTACCAGTTCAATCATCTACCAAAAAGCAAAGCCAAGGTTTCAAAGATTTCAGTGACCAAATCGGAGGGACTGAGTTTACGGGGAAAGGGTGAGATTATCCTTATAATTAATCAGAGCTGCCAAGGCAAAAATAATATTCTGTTTTTATGCATTGTCCTGTAAACCTACAGTTACTTCAAAATTGAAATTTTCAAAAATGTAACTATTACTCTAGCATTCTTTGACCTTGTAACTACAATAAAAATGTAAATACTCAATTTTAAGAAATCATTCACAAATACCTTAAACATGCTTTTTTTCCCTATAATTCTTCAAGTGTTTCATGAATATGAGCTGTTACTTTGTCACATTTAGTATGAACCCTGAAACAGCCATTGGGATATCCTTCCACCCTGACCTTGTACAGCAAAACACCAAGTGTCTGTTTCTGCATTTTTTTCATCTGAGATGATTTGCTTGCTACAGACACATTCTGAAGTACAGCGTCGTATAGCATTGGTGCATCTTGGTCCTGATCCTGAGATCTACCTTGTTCTATAAAGAGAAGCATAAACACAACATTATTTAAAGAAAAGGGAGAGGCAGTACAAAGAACTTACTGCTTTGCTCATCAAAGTAAATATTTAGTCAATAGTGCTATTCTACTCCAGTGTTGAGTGTGTATGGATGATGATTCAGCCTTTTAAAAGGGCCTGTGAGAACACATACTTAAAAAAAAAATATTAGGCTGCCCTGCTTTTCTAAGATAAGGTGAGAGTCATCTAAATACCACAGCAATTTGTGTCCGATTAAACTATGAACATGATGACATTCTAAGTGTGGAAACTTTGATGCAGTGCTTGACACATAAAGTCATAATCTATGGTCCCTAGGAAAGCTTGTGAACCTTACACTCCTAAAATTATCTCTAAAATTTGTATACAGGAGTTTTTATGTGAAAAATAGAACATTCATACATCACAGGACTGGGATAGTTGAATTGTGACACTTTCTGAATCTTTTAGAAAGATCATGTGGAAGTGGTGCTGCTAATGATCATTGAGGAAAGTGGGTTTTCCAGTGCCAACCACTTACATGCCCCTGTTACAGACTGATAACGAAATCCCAAAAGTGCAACCCGCTCCACGAAGCCCACTGGAAACTGGAGTAGTATGGCTATGTTTTGCTTTAGGTTTTTAGATGATGAAGTGGCACTCTTCACCTTTTTTTTTTAGAAAGGACTGGGGATTTACACGTCAGAGACCTCACTTTGAAGTATCATGAGGAGAACATGGGTCCCAAATCACATCCTTGGCCATCCTGTGTCACATTTGCTGTTTATAGTATTTTTAATTCTAATGTCGTGATTTTGTATTCATTCACATAGGCCTTTTACATACATGGGTTTCTTTTCAAGCTGAGTAACAGCCTTTATTTTTCTTTAAAATAAGGTTGACTTTAACTTATAAATAATCTTTCAACATTTAAAAATGGGAAACTATTTTAGATGTAGCATTTTATATAATAATTTGCAGAGAAAGAAGAATTTTTAAGTATCCTGTTTCTCCAAAATCTTTGATTCATCCCCATGTGTCACATTTGAGGGCTGATGATAAATACCCTTCTGAAATATGGTAATGCTTTCTGGACAGAAAACATACCAATTTCAGATATCCTAATGATGGATTCATAGTTTTGGCCAAAGAATTGTTGTGACTCTACTTAATAAGCGTGTGACAAGTAGTGGTTTTGTTCACTGAAAACTTTATTGAACATGCCTCATCATCTCTTTCATCACCATTCATTTACCTGATCTCACCAAAGCGCATCAAAATTGGAGCATATGAGCTCAGTTATATATATCATATGATATATATATATATACATATATACATGATACTGCTTTGCTTCAGAATAACAGGACCACAAATTAAATATCATACCCTTTATTATTATACTACATTTCATCAAATATAATGAACTGCTACTAAAGTTAACATGAAACAGGCTGAAAAATGCCCCAGACTCAAAAACATTATACAACAAAACAACAAAAATCTCTCCAAATTGCATCCACATGAAACTATGCACCATATCTCAGTCCAGACCTCAGGGACTTTACCCTGAACACTCTCAGGTTTCTGCTTATTAATTCAAACCCATGACCCATTGTATGGTTTACACATGTTAATATGCATATGACCAAAAACATTTCCACCAGAATACCTTCATATATATTTCAGAATTATTGTGAATATGCAAATATTTTTACTCCTAACTAAAACCTCTAAAAATTTTGTTTTCCTTCCTTTTCCAGCTACATTTTGATAGCTCCTGTCTATTTTATTGCTGGTATCTTTTTCTTGAAACTTAAGTTGTGTTAATGATTATTATTGAAGGTTTCCATCTTTTGTTACAGAGTGGGTTTTTAAGTTAGTGCCCATGTCTTTTCATATATTGAAAACAGTCATAGGAAACGTTGTAGTTCTTCCCCAAACTGGCCCCACACAAGTGTATCAGCCTGAATATAATTACTAAGACCGGCCACTCAGACAGTGGTCGAAAAGAAGGCGTCTGGAATTGCAATTCGGGGAAACCTACAGAACACTCATTGATTAGATGAGGGTCATTGGCTCAATGAGAAAAACAGAATTTTCCTTGGGAGCACAGCTCCTTCCTCTTGAAGATATTCAAGAGTTGCTGCAATTCAGGCAATTTCCATGTCAAGAAAGGGGTTTGAAAGGATTCAAGAACACTTAATAAACCTTGGCTCTGATCAGGAAGACATAGGCAGTATTTTACAATATTATAGAATTTTGTGGATTCTTACAGCTTCCTGTAAAATTTCACTTGCAAAAATTGAGCCTATAGAACTCGGACTGTGAATGCCTCAAGATTCGATTACAAAATACGTAACAGTATTGTTTACAATAAAATAGAAAAAATAACCTAGATGTCTAAATTGTGAGATCTTATTTAAAACTGATACAGTCCTTAAAAGTATAAATACATAACAACAACTTGCTCTACAGATAGTAGAGTAAATAATAAGAAAATATTGTATAAAGCAAGATGTAAAACATGATTTTATTTCAGTTCCATCTAGGATGTTATGCATATATTTATGCTTGTATTTATAAATATACCGGAGGGGTGTTATTTT
>CABHPH010152240.1:0-16708 GCA_902168325.1 Peromyscus nudipes | reverse complement strand
TTTTTGTGGCCACTGGAAAAGAGACAGCTCCTCTACATTCTGGAGCCACTCTGATCACCGCCCATTTGCCGTTGCAAGGACGTTCACTATCTTGCTTCAAACAGCCTAGTTTAGCTTAACAGATTTTTTTAAAACTATTTTATGCTAAAGAAAACTGTATTCTTTGGGCAAAGAATAATTCTCATTTTCAAATTTGCCTTAAATAAAATATAAATTCTAATGGTTCTCCCCCAGAAAGATTGTTGAAATTAGGAAGATAAGGGTTAAATTCAGTATTAAACAAGTGTTACCATTTTTTTAAAGAATAAGAATTTATCAATACGCCCTTTAGTTCTAATGATATTGAAATGGAAAATTTAGCTAAAATGTGAGGGGAGTTCCTTTTAAAACATAGCTGAGTTCACCCACTACTTACACATACACACACACACACACACACACACACACACACACACACACAGAGATACATATTCAAAAATAACTGTCAATAATCTGTGCTGATATTGAGTCATTTATTAGTCAAGAATGTACTTACCATTTCAAATAAAACTCCGTGTTTTTAAACAATCCTCCAGGCTTGGTTACTATTAGACCCAAGGAAACTACAGTGAGTGGGAAGCAGGAATAGCTATATGAAAAGTGGGTAACACTCAACATCTATTTTTTTAAAAGGATATGCTAGTCTCTGGAAATATAAGCTCCTAAACTAAAGCTTTACATATTCATATTCACTTTTTTACATGCATATTTACTTTCATGTAATTTGCATATTCATTGTTTGAAATTTTTGCCATATACCAAAAGCCAACCTCCCCACACGTTTCTAATGTAATTTATAAATATTTAAAATGTGCACTGCTTTTAATAAGTTTTATTGTTTTTAACACGTGACATTTTATCCCCATTAGCAGTAACAGATGTCTAATGCATTAAAAAGGAAAATCCTGCACACGTGTTGAAATAGTGGACTTTACTGAAAGGAAAAGGCATGTGCTTTGATTTATATTAGTCAAAATTTAGATACTGTACTTGGTGCTATTTCAGGAAATGAAAAGGTGAGGAAACAGTTATATACCAGTTACAGCAAAAGTCTCTATAGAAACCAAAAGTCTAAGCGTGAGCCACTTGAGCAAAATTAATGCCTAGAATATGGTCATACTAACCCCAAGAGAACTAATTTCAACAAAACAAAACTGTCCATTGATAAATGCAAGTCACATAGTATTTATAGTTCTCTTTTGGTTTTCCATCAATTATAAAGCTAAACACTTATGTAGATTATGAACATTTAGGAGAAATTTGAAAAGATCACAGGGGAAAAATGTTATTTACTCACTATTCTCAGTGAGACTCCATTTTTTTCACTATTGATTAACAGAAGCACAAAGGGCAAATTGAAAAATAATGCAGGACTATGAATATAACTCAGTGATAGAGTCCTTGTCTATCATGCATGAGACCCTGATTTTAATCCCAGTATTATAATAAATAAATAAGTAAACAAACAAACAAACAAACAAGCAAGCAAGCAAGGAAGAACTTAAAAAAGACAGCAATACAACCATGTTTGTTTCCTTGGGTGATTTTACGCCTCCACTTCCACTTTACCTTCTCTTCTGCTGACTCCTCACGGCATTGCTGTGAACTTCCTGCAACGTCCCATTATACACAGTGCAGAGATAGATTCCCCAAGCCATGAGATAGCAATTATCTCTGGACAACTCTAAATACTAAAGTCTGAGTTACATCATTCAAATCTCCCAGGTGTACTGAGAAGGATATTAACACATATATATCACAGATAAGCAACTTCCAAACAGTTAAACAGAGTTTAAGGAGTTGTGAAGCCAGACTTTAACAAGACTGTTTCTTTCTCTAGAGGTAACATTGACAAAGGCTCCATGTTCATGCCATGGACAGAGAGGCTTGCGCCTAATCTTCATGAAGATGGTTGTGGAGTCATTGTTCAGAAGGCCTGTCTGATGTACAATCACAAGTCCAAAGCATAAGCTCCTTTGTAAAATGGCTGTCAGTTCCTTTGTATCATCTTTCAAAGAGAATATTTGATTCTAACTTATATAACATATAATGCATATTTTGTTTCCTGTCTCATTTTAGCTACACTAGTATTGCTTCATGTTCACACAGTGAGAAAAAATAACTTTTGAATGTAAATTGGGATATTGTCTTAAATGATGCCTTCAAAAGCGTGTGTGTGTGTGTGTGTGTGTGTGTGTGTGTGTGTGTGTGTGTATGTGATATACATGCATCCTACCACCTGGTGATATAATGAGATGTTCAGTCTTTGGATTTTCTTTCAGGTGATGTATCTCATTAAAGTCCCTGCTTCATAATATCCTGTCAGCTAAAGACCCTGTTTCAGACACTTATCATATTCATGATGCTTGAAACATGAGAGGGAGAGGAGAATAAATCACCCTTTGTTCAGTTTTCATCCCGTGCGTCAGCCTAGACCTACCCTACTACCACTATACTGGATCTCAAAATCTCTGTCCCGCTCGTCACAGCTGCTCTCAGGACTTCTTCTCCTCCCACCTCCTCTTTATTATCCTGTTCTTGAACAAAATTAAAATCAGGTTGAGATGAATTCTCCAGGTAAAACTTAACATGGAAACAAGAAAATTCTTATGGAAAGACATTTGCTTTGTCATCTCAACAAAAGCAGAACACAATCTGTGGGTTAAACACTGGTTCGTGGTCATGTACAATGCTTTTACAAGAAATGCTTGCTAAATTATATTGTCACCACCAAGGATACCAAATCCAGAGGTGCTAAGAGCCCTGGATAGGAGAGTGATATGGAGGGACTGTGGAAATCCCTGACTGACAAGAACGGTGCTTCTCACAGGGTCATAATTAATTTATGAGCAAATGGATCAAATGACAAAATGAATATAATTCTCTGATTTATGGCATTTAATTCAGAAATAGAAGTTCTTTCAACAAGCTTACAACCATTGGAATAATTTGCAAGCAACATGTAATTTACAACATTTTCTTTATCAGCCTAAAGTATGGCATTGTACCACTGGCTTTATGAATATTCTTTAAAGTACTTCAGTCTTTCATATTAACATTTCCTTATTACCCTAAACAAATTGTTACAATTTAGCTATAATTTATTCTGTTAACACCTCTATATCATTAGTAATTGGAGCACTGTAGGTTTATTTGTTACTTATTTACTCATAGTATAAGAAGCTACATGAAATAATATAAAAAAGTCATATAAATTTCTTGTGATTTCTTTCATCCCTACTCCCATTCCATCTCCTTTTTCCTAAAAATAGTCTTTTTTTCCTGTTAATGCTGACATTGCCATTTGGGTTCATTGCATTTCACATGTGATCATATAAAATTTGAAGTTTTTTTTCCCCAAGATTCTTTCCTCCTGTAAAAAACATGCAAATTGAATGCTTTCTACAGAAATTATACAAAAAGAAAACATGAAGATATACTGTAGCTCAGCTTAGGAAAGTTATTGGGCTACATAAATGTCTCCTTTGGGAAAGAGGGGTTGACAAAATGATCAAGAAGGTGAACAATTTCCTGACTTCCCTTTCTCAAGTCAAATGTTCATGGTCATTCTTATGGGTAGCCCCAAACTAAACAAGCACATAAATGTCATGGTGAGGAGAGAGTGAAAAGGAGCAATAAGGCAGGCTCGGTTTACATTTAAATTGGGCTGGATCATATTGAGTTTTCTTGCTCTGTTCAGCATCCAATTCTTGTGCTAACTTTCATTACCAATTTAATAAACATCTATCAAATATTTATTGGATGGTTACTGTAGACTTGGCTCTGCTCTCAAGAGTATTCTAGCTTGGTTAAGAATCTTGGCCTATGAGGAGCTCCAAGTAGAGTAGAAGCTATACATTTAACTGATTTCTGTAGATGCTGAACAGGAGATGATAGATAATTAGTCATTTGAGTTATGGGGATAGAAGAAATACAGTTAACATGTAAGTTCTGCATTATTTTGAATGACTATTAACTGAGACAATCAGAAAAATCAACAACAATAGATTGGATAAAATGGCCCCGTAGCTATTATAAGACACAGACTAAGTATAGACAAAGGACTAAATCCTAGCTTCAGAGCCCAAAGGCAAAGGGCCTGCTGCTCAGTTTACTAGCTAAGACTGCTAGTTATCTACCAGTACCAGTTCCCTCTTTTTGTTTGAGAACTAGAACCTACAGAAGTGGTGACTGATGTTAGTCACCTCTCCATTACTATAACAAACAAACACCAAAAATGACACACTTATGCATCTAGCTAGAAAGGTCACGTTGAAACTGGCATGAGGAAGGAGGTGTTACACACAATGCCTTTCCCCGCTCCAGTGTGCCGCACACCCCAATTCATTTCTGTACCCTAGGTTTACCTCACAAAGCACTGTTCTAATGCTTCAGAGGGTGACAACAATCTAATGATATAAAATAGTGACAAATTTAACTTACCTCAATCATGTATGTAGTGATTTTTCTCTCCTTGGCAACACAAATCTAGATTATTACTGCTGAACGGCCACTGATGGTGACTAGATGCCTTATTGTTACACCCTGCCCCCAATTGGGGCAGGAAAGCTTTCCAGCTGAGTGTATTTTCCATTTAAGGTTTTTGAGGGCTTAGTGGTTCTCTTGAGAGAATATCACTTCATTTACAACCTAACTGATCATATTTTTTAATCAACTTCCAGATTATAAGAATTTCAATTTTCCTCTCAACAGCTTTCCATTTCTCAGCTTAAAAATGTATTTGCTGAAGATCATAAGAAGAATATATATTGTCTTAGATGTTGAAAGACTACGAAGCATTTAATCATATACTACCAGAGAGAAAATTTCCTTTCACGAATTTTTTTCAGTAAATCATTTTACCTATATAAATGAAAGTATGTTTTAAAAAAGAACAACTCTGTAAAAATAATTTAATATGTATTTTATCAAATTATAGCTGTCCCTCAGATATTTGGTGTTTCTTTTCTCATGAACCTAGTTAAAAAAAAAAAAAAACTTTCAATTCGCACGCCAGTAATCATTGGGCTTCCTCTGGTCAATGTGTGTGTGTACATGTGAGTATATGCATGTGTTATCCATGTTTGTGTTTCCTTATAAACATCATCCCTCTTCTTGCCCTATCATTTCCAGAACGAAGTATTAGCACATGTTGGGAAAAAATGGCTTTCTTGACCATATTTTCATATCCATATGTACTGCACTTCATTCTTTCACCCTGTTTTCCTCCCTTGTCCCCATTCTCCCATCTCCCTGATCCCCTTCCTCTTCCCAAGTTATCCCTCTTCTAATTTCATGCCTTTAAAAAAAATCTAGATGCTACCTATGACAGAAGACGTGGAGTATTTGTCTTTATGGATCTGGCTCATTTCATTTCACCCAATGATTTCTATCAGTTTTCTCTGATAATAATGTATTCTGATTATTTATACGGGGATAATACTCCATTGTATGTATGCAGCATTGTTTTTATTCACTGGTGGCACCTAAGTTAATTCTATAGCCTCACTACAGTGAATGGTGTTTGAATAAACATGGAAATGCAATGGTGTCTTTGCAGTGTGATGAATCAGATGCCTTTATATAATATACCCAGAAATTGTATCACGGAATCATACACCAGTTGCATTGGAATAGTGGTGGAGGCACCTCCATTCTGATTTCCATAGTGGCACCATATTTACATTTTCATTAAAGAAGTTCAGAAGACATTTTCTCCTGATGACCTCAATAGCACTTTCAAGAATAACTTTGAAGATTAAATCCAATCAAGTTTGTGAAGAGGTTTGTGAAATCTAAAGCATGACAGAGTATCTGTGCTCTTGTCTGTCTTTACTTCCTACAGTGGAACTGTGTTTTGTGAAATCCACCTGAATTCATATGCCATGTTTTGTCCAGTCTTTCCTCAGATTCTCGGCATGTAGTTCTTTTAGATAGAAAGTGTGTGGGGGGGCACAGTGTTTGCTTCCCCACGTCCTTGCTAGTACTTTTCTGTTTTGCTTTTGTTTTCTTTATGACAGGAATGTAGATCTGGGTAACAAAGAATCGCAGCATAGTTTTGATTTTTGCTTCCCTGATGATTAAGTTGTTTTGCATAATGGCCCTAAATTCCATTCTTATTAAGGCGGCACAAAAGAACCTTTTCCCATGTATTCTTTTGAATTTTTTCTATTCAGTTTGTCTCCTTATTTATGTATTGTTTGTTATTTTGGTGTTTAGTCGCTTAGATTGTACATCATGTCAGAGTATGGCTGTCAACTCTTCACTCCCATTCTGCAGACTGTCTCACTGCTCTACTGGGTTCTTTTGCTGTTCAGAAACTTTATAATTCCATGCAATCTCACTTGTCAATTCCTGCTATTATTTGCTTAGCTACTGGAGTTCTTTTCAGAAAGGCATTGCCTACCTACGTCTAGATCTTCAAGTATCTCTCTGTTTTCCTCCAGTAGTTGAAAAGTTTCTGGTCTTACCTGAAAGTCTTTAAGCTGTTTGGAATTCATTTTCATATGATGTGAGAGAGGGGATCTGGTTTCACTCTTCCACATGTGGACTTCCAGTCTTACCTGCAGCATCTGTTAAAGAAGCTGTCCTTTTCCCCATGTATGCTCTTAACCTCTTTGTTGAGAATCAGATGGCAGTAGCTGCATGGATTTGTTTCCAGTCCTCTGTTCTATTCCCTTAATCAATCCATCTATTTCTGTGATCAACCATGCTGATTTTGTTATCATATTTCAGTAGTGTATTTGATGTCAGGTATTAGGATGCTTGAAGCATTGCTCTTTTTGTCCGGGATTGCTTTAGCTATTCAGCGTCTGTTATATTTCTGTATGGATTTTAGATTTGTTTTTCTATTTCTACGATCTATGCCATTGAAAACTTGATAGGAATTGTTCTGAACATCGAAACTGCTTTTGGCAGTACAGTCATTTTCACAGATCACCAAAACTAATACTGTGAAAACCCATCTTCTAGAGCTTTCTCTTTCTTTCTTTGATCTTCACTGTGTGGGTCTCTCACCTCCTTGGTTGGGTTTGTCTGTCCTTCTATTTTGACAGTATGAGAATAGGATTGTTTTCCTGGCTTTGTTTATTTCATTTTTAAAAATAATTTTTATTTTAAATACTTCTGTGTTTTGCCTGAATGTATGTCTGGTCATCACGTGCATGTCCAGTGCACATGAAGCTCAGAGGATGCCATCAGATGTTCTAGTACTGTAATTACAAAAGGCTGTGAGATGTCACTGGGGTGTGAGAATCCAACCCATGTCCTCTATAAGAGTAACAAGTGCTCTTAACTGCTGAACCATCTCTCCAGTCCCAAGTATTTATTTATTTTACCTGTATGTGTGTGTGCCTATGTGTATATATGTATATCACATGTAGCAGAGGCCCAAAAGGTTAGCAGAGTGAATCAGATCCCATGTAACTGGTACTATACACAATTGTGAGCCACCATGCAGGTTCTGGGACCCAAATCTAGATCTTTTGCAGAAGCAGAAAGTGCTTTAATTTCTGAACTCTCCAACCCTTTTTTTTTTTTTTTTTTTTTTTTTTTTTTGGTTTTGGTTTCTTGAGACAGAGTCTCATTGTGTAGCTCTGACTGGCTGGCAACATACTGTGCTGATAAAGCTAGCCCCAAACTCACAGTGATCCACCTACCTTTACCTCCCAAGTGCTGAGATTAAATGCATATACCGCCACACACAACCTAATATTTTTACTAGGTATGCCCCTTGTTGGTATACAGAGAAGTTATTGGAGTTTGTTATCTTGATTGCCAAATTTCCTTATCAAGTCTGAAAGTTTTCTTATTGACATCTTAGGGTATTTTAAGTACAGAATCATATCACATGGAAATAAATCCTAACAATGATTAAGAATATAAAAATCACTATATATTTGCCCACATTTTCTATTAGAGGTCTTAGAGTCAACATCTGATTTATCAGTACAAAATATATAGGATATTATATACATATTTTGCTGCAAATTCAGCTAAGTCTTTATGAGTGTGTTTTCTTTCTTGGTTGACCTTACTTTAAATACACATCTTCCTGATGATTTCCTTCCTCAACTCAGAGGAGTTAAGTACACAATTAAAAGTAAATATTTTATATGATCTTCTTTCCAAAGATACCTTGTTTTCTTTGTATTTAGTGTCATTTTTAACAGTTAGTTAGATTTTAATTTCTATGTTTGTTTATCTCACTGCTCATCACAGTCCTTGGAAGTGTTTTCCTTAATGCTAGAAAAATGTCTTTGAATTTTTTTAAAGTTTGTTCCTTTCCCATTTGTTACTGATACAGTACTGTGTAGTCTTGGCTGGGGTACAACACTGTGATACAACATCCATTTAGCATTTGCTCTGAGAACATCTAAATTGCTTGATTTTCTTTCTTTACAGGCAATTTTCTTTATTTGGATGTCTTTAGAATAATTAATCTTTAATGATATTGAGAACACATATGGCTATAGATCTGCTCTCACCATCTTGATCCAGGGCACTGCACAGTGTTCTGTTTCAAGAATGCTGTTGCAGTTCTCTAACTTTGAATAACTTTTTCTATTATATTTTTATTATTATTACTTCTCAATTTGTTTTACTTTGTTCTTAGGAAAATGAATTTTCTCTAATTTCGTGACTATTATACTGCTTAAAATTATAATCTCTTCATTAATTCCTATGGCCCTTCTCTGCATAATTTTTCCACGTAGTAATCAGAGTATTCCAGTATTCTAAACCCTCATATTTTCTTCTAACACAGTCACTCCCATGACACCCTCCCAGTTGCATAGCTTAAAATGCTATTTCTATGCTAATGAATTCCAAATTTTCTCTAGTCCAGACCTCTCTCACAAACTTCAGACTCATATATCCAACTGCCTGCCCAACAATTCCACTTGGATTTCTAGCTGACAACTCAAATTTAACATGTCTGGAATTGAAATCTCTCCCTGAAATGTATTCCATCCACAGCGTTCTCTATCATGGTAGCTGCCAGCTCCTCGCTTTCTATTGCTCAGATCTAAAGTCTTGAGTTTCCTCTGATTCTTCTCCCTCACGTGGTTTATCTTTAGTGGATCCTATTGGCTCCGACTTCAAAATATACAGATAGTCCAACCAAATTCGGGAAAACTCCAGTTCCGCCACTGCCACTCAGGTTCAAGTCAAAATCATTTCTCACCTAGATTATAACAATGGTCTCCTAACCTGGATCTTTGTTCTCACAAGAAGAAACTCATACAGTCACAGAAGTTGTCTGGTTACTATGTCAGCATTATTTTTGTTACACTAAACTGTTGTGGTCTACCATATATTCAGGGGTTCTGAAACTTCTGAAGGAGTGACATCTTCATATTATGTTCAGAATGGACTGCCCCTTAGATGATCACAATCCTGAGAAACCAAAAAGAGCAGAATTGGTGTTTTAGGGCTTAAAGAACTGCTCTCTTACTCTAGTGACCAAAGCCTCTAAAGTGGACACTTCACTTGGGATGTGCTTCCAACATTTACTACTTTTTTGTTGTACACAGTACAAGGTTGTTTTTTGCTTGTTTGGTTGGCTGGTTGGTTTTTAACTACACAGTTGGAAAGACCTTCTTCCTTTTCTACCCCACAGCCAACGACATTAGCTTCTTCTCTGCAAAGAACATGATGGATTGATAGATTGTTCACCCTTTAGTGTAGTTCTTTTTCTCCTCCACAGTGTTTTCCCTCTTGGATATCTTTCTAGTGCTGTGACACAAAATATGCTACTGTCCTGGTCATTTGTGACAAAAATAAAAATAAAAGAGTGAGCATGGCCAGATGTTTTTCCTGAGTCACTCAGAACTCAGATAAGGAGCACTTTCAAAGTTAATGTCATTAAATTGGGAAGAAAATTCTTACATGAATGGAAGTTGAAATTGCCATGGAGGTTGCTTCTCACCACTGTGGATTTCTCGTTTTCCCAGTCTGCACTGTATATGACGCCTGGTCCCTGGAGAGGTGACTCTCTGAGCATCACCACATTAAACAGGCTCGTTATAGTGAAACAAAGAAACCACTGACTCGTGCTTTGCTCCTAGGTCACTCTGATCGTGAAAGCAAAGCACGTCCTGTGTTTGACAAGGACATCTGAAAGCTCTGATATCTCTCTCTTTTTTTTCCTGGTGTATACTGAAGACCAGTTGAGACCTCCAGCCTTGTGGAGTGAATAGAAACTGAATTCTTTTATTATTATTATTATTATTATTATTATTATTATTATTACTATTATTATTATTATTTAAAATATTCCTTTCCTTTTACATACCAACCCCTGTTCCGCCTCCCTCTCCTTCTCCCGCTCCCCATGAATGAACACAAATAAAAACACTAAGACAAGACATTGAGTTCTTATTTGCTCACTATCTCACCGCCCTCTGTTTAGAATAAATTCCATAATATAACCGAAACGCTTCAGCCACACTAACAAACAGTGGCTGCAAGGTCTGAACAGACCCATGGCGTGGAGACGCTTGGAGAAATGGGATGCACTGTAACCTTCCTTATCCACTTTCTTTCCTGCTCCTTAGTCTGACACCTCCGGTAGTATAGACCTTCTCAGCCTTCTTCAGCAGCCCAGAGTCTCTCCTCTGCAGAGTAATGTGTCATGTGATTTAATTAATTCATGTGGGCTGGAGATAGAATGCAGCACTTACTGTTTGCCTAGAATACACAGGCCCTTGGTTCAGTCCCCAGGACAGAAAAACAACAACACAAGAAAGAAAGCAACCCCAAACAAAACAAAACTGAATTCACTCATGGTCCAGAGACCCCCAAGGTTCGCCACACCAAGTATTCTTTATGTTTAAATGAGAATACTAGAGTGAGAAAGGGCAGCACCATGTTAGCAAGTTACCAGTGACAGATTTAGAGCATGGGCCATGGGGAGAAATCTCCTTCTGCCCCAATTCAAGCTGCTTCACTGCCTATTTTACTCATGTCTGGCACAAAACTTTAAGCTCAACTGGCCACAAGCAGTGTCCACAACTTGAAGAAAGCTAGTTATTGTTAGTTTGAAAAAATGCTCTCAGGTTCCAGATGTGGACAAGTCATAGAGTTAGAAACAGTCAGAGAGTTAATAAAAAATCATTACAAAACTTCCTATGCAGACAAGATATTTGTGAAATCTTTCAAGTGAAATTAGCATTTCTCAAATCATCCAATTGTTTCATCTTGCATCTGGAGGAATGATATGCTGAATCTCACCACACCCAAACTCAGTTCATGTCCTATCCAACCATCCATGAGAAAACATGGATACACAGGCCCTGCTTCATATCTATCCACCCCTCAAAACTAAAGCTGTCTTTCAAGAAGACTGCAATGTTTGCTTACTACACTGTTTATGAAGAGCAATTTCTGCTAGAGAAGGCACACAGGATGAGGGATAAAATTGAATACAGAAACAAGAAACTTGAAGAACATCTTAAACAGTGGGAGCTGGGGGCTGGGGAGACACAAAGAGGGAAGGGAGAGGAAGACCAAGGGGCATCAAATAGTCATGAGCTCATAGCAAACCTTTATCGATGAGGAACTTGTAAAAGCACAGGGTTACAAATGGGCCCTCTGATAGTGGCATCTGTTCTGGCTAATTTGACTCCTAGCCAAGATAAAATATAGAGGCAGAGTCTTGTAGGGTCATGTCAAGCCCCAGCTGTAGATAAGTTTGTCTGCCTTGTCTCTGCAGAGCAAATGAACATTAGCTTTAATCACACCTCATGCTTGCTTACCCTTCACTTTGGACCTCTAAAGCACACAGTAAATAGGAAAGGCTGATAAAGAAAAGAGGGAAAGCCACACATATGGTCATGTAGTCCTTCCTACCCACAGCCTACCGTGGAATACTCATTAAGCATGCTTTAGATTCCCCTTCATGCTGTATGTTTCAAACTGACTCAATAAGCCATGTGTCATGCCATTTGTATTTCAGCTTGACCTCTGAGCTTTTCTTTACATTTCTGGGAAAGACTTCCTAGGATGACTGCTAGTGCATGAAGGAAATTTCCAAATGCACAAATCACCCTTATCACTTCAGTCCAGATTCAGGGCTCTTTCTTGGCACTCTTCGCAAATATATAACAGAACCTTTTCACTTCCTCATTTGCATAAAATACATTTTATTTTCCATTGTTCTGTGACTTGCTTGATGTCATGGATTAAATCTTCTAAGAGAACCTAGCATAATTAGAGTCATCAACAGTTACAGAAGAACCAACACCAACACCTCAGTGATTTGGTGCCAGTGGGAACCAGAATCCATGTCTAGAATGTACCTTTAAGAGAACGAGAACCTGACAAATGTCTGATGTCATCCAGGGACTGAATGGGAATAAGCCTCATCTATTAAGCTCTGTCTAGGAAGGTGAGGCTACTGAGCCCCACTCACTACCAGAAGAAACATCCAGCTTTCCCTTATAGTAGTGTAGTTCCAATGGAAAATAACCAAGGACCTAGGGATCTAAGCAACTGCGATGGGCATTCTAAAATAATATCATGGTTAATAGCATTTTCAATGAAGTAATGACATCAGCATTCCCCCAAAAGAAATGTGTCCTGAGGTTCAGTAATGACAACATATTAACAAGTTCATTCTAATGTAAGAGAAACCATACCCAGTAGATGAACGTCACCAATAATTAAAAGTTTCATATCCTTTCAACCTGTCTTTATCATGTCTTCAACAATGATTGGGATGTTTATTTAACTAAATAGTTCTACGGAAGGATAAGAAAATACTTGAAACAACACCTTTGAACAAATACAAGTCTACTTGAACAATGCTGGTGTTCTACTGTATCAATGTACCAATTCTTTCCTTGTTCTTCCGCCTTTTGCACTCCCATTCCACATGGAGGCTTTGGTCTGTTTCTCTTCAACTTTCTTTTTCCTTTGTCCAGATGTCATTCTACCTCCTCTTTCCAGATTCTGTACCATCTACCTGGATTTCTTCCTTATTCTTCTTATTTGCTTTCCTCTTCTCTTTGTCTTTTATTTTCTAGACCTTTGTTCCATTGCTCAGTGCCTAGTGCAGAGTATCAGTAATATTATGAGGCATGTATCTGTACAAAACACAAAAACAAAGGAAGAATTTAACAGTGACCCACTCAGGATTCCCCAGCCCTGATGTCATCGAAACACACCAACATGATGCAATTCTTCCAAAAAAAAAATCAAGAGACATTCATTTTAAATTACAAAGTAATCGAACTGCTATAAAACCTTTAAAGACTGGGCTTTTCTCTGTTCTCCCAAGGTATTTTTAAACTTACAACCCTCTTGTCTCTACTTCCTGAGTGCAAGAATTATTATAGGTGTGTGTCACTCATCTGGTCTCAAGTCCTTTTCAGAGAGGGGAGGGGAAAATAGGAGGAACAGGTTAGCCAAAGATTGTGTATAATCATTTTGAAGAAGTATAGACAGTGAATATCCTAAGTAATCCTACAATCTCTGCAAAATAATTTTATTTAACACATGCATTCAAACATATTTGACAAATTATAAAAACAGTTTTAACGTACCTTCCTATGTAAAGACATTGCAAATGCTCAGATTCAGTCAGGGGAAAGTTTTGTTGAGACAGTGTCTCACTACAGTTCAGTGGCTGGCCTAGCATCTGCCACGGAGCTCATACTGGCCTTGAATTCTAAGCAAGCCTCTTGTCTCAGCCTGGAAAGTGTTGGAATTTTAAACACACACCAACACTCCCAGATAAGAATTTTGAAATGCTCATGTGATTCTTAAAACTCCCCTTTTTCGTTATTAAATATTACTCTAAAAATAGAGGTCATCAAGAGTTTTGCACAAATCCTGTCAAATATAAACATTTTTCCTTAACTACAACACTAAAGTTTTCAAATTTGTCATAAATATATAATTTCCTCCAAGTTTCACATAAGAGGAAAATAGATCAAAAAACCCCAAATGTTGAAGATTAGCTTATTTTTATGCTTTTAAAAATGAATAAAAGTGACACAGAAAAACTAGACATCTCTAAAATGACATTCACTAATTGCTGTTTTTGCTATCTTGTTACTCTTTCTTCTTCTGTAAACTTCTTTTTAGGCAAAGTTCCTAGGAAATTGTGTCCTCTTGTGGTCACTGGCAAAAACAACATGTTTTCTTCAGGAAGAATCAAATCAAATAATGTGAATGGGATTTAAGGGTTCAGAAAAGCCATCTGTAGGTGGGGGAATCCCCGGAGAGAAGAAAGGTAAAAGTTATGGATAGCCAAAAAAGGAAAGCTAAGCTGGAAAAACAGTAGAAATTGTCTGATTTCTACTTGAATCACTGAACATCAGATGGCTTAAGATATTTAAATAGTATACAGCAAGACTGGATCTTGTGAAATGTACCGATGAGGTCTGTCTTTCATGGGGGTTTTTCTTCAGTTATCAGAGCAACTTGGAAATAACTAGGGAGTTAGGGAGTGGGTCCACCGGCAGTGAGATGTGATACAAACTCTCCAAGCTGCTCTTACCATTTTTTAGAATAAAATAAAGTCAAGGGGGAAATGTAGGATGCATATCCTTTTGCCTTGCTCTTGCTCTTTCCAGAGTATACAAATCTTAATCTCATCCTCATCTCAAATGCAGAATGTCAGATATTCTAATGATTAATTGATTTCCATTTTCATTTGCTCATTTAAGGAGTCCTTCAGTTTCTTTTTCCTTTTAATTTTTTGTCCTTACTTCTGGATTGAAACTTTTAAATTGTATAACTTTAGTTCAGTATCAGAAAGATAAAAGTGACTCAGTTAGATTCACAAACTAGAATATCCGCAGAGGGACGAAGATGCTCAAACATCACCAAGGCTGCCTGCAAACCAGGAGTGATCGGGAGTCACTGGTGCTAATGTAGACTTTATATAGCACTGCAATGAAATTATCTCTTTGAAATACCAAACTGTGAAATCCTGTAGAATGTCCAAAATTAGATGAAATCTAAGATGCACAACCTCGTCTGAGACCTGTTCAACTACAGCCTTCCAACACGCTCCCCCTTCTGCAGGAGGGCTCCTGTGTTTCACCTAAGCCACTCAAAGACCCAGTGACTTGTCATCTGAAGATCTAGGAGAGTCATTGTGGAGTAACAGCTTTTGTACAAACCCAGCTCTAAAGCCTACCAGCTCTCTAACAATTTTTACAGTGTGTTTCTTTCCCTGATCTCAAAGTATTTGTAACTGACTGCTAAGAAAATGTCAGTGCACAATGAAAGTGTAAGGAATAATTACAGAAATGCTGTGTGTGCCCAGCGTGAGATTTCTGTCTTTTTCTCATTTCTTTCTTTTTATAAGCACTGCTCAGGAAGAACTGCAAACATGCCAGGTTTGTAGCCTGAAAGCAAAGCTCCTCGTGAATTCTCCAAGAGCAAAAGGCATTTGTTTTCAGTGAACGTTGTTTGGGGGATCTTTCCTGCTTCTGAAGTAGACAACGTGAGTTAGATCCTAATTAACCTATCATTTCCCAGTCCCCAGCTGATGTCACATTGACAGAAGCCTTAAAGGGGAAGATGTAAAACTGTTGTACTTAAAAGACCAAAATCAGGGTTTGAAAATAAAGGAAACTCCATGATGTGAAGCGAAATATTGTGCAAATCACAATCACGGTCAGGTCGATGAGATATCCAGAATTGTATCAGACTTATGGGCAAATGGAGAAGGGCTCAGCTTTACCCAGCAATGACATTAAGTAAAACGTGACAAGGAGCTGTATGCAACAGACAAGGCAGCCCACCTCAGCTTGTCACTTTTGCACAGCACACATTATCAAGCCCTAGATATCGCTGAGCTAATTCACTTGGAAATGTACCACCTTTTGCTCAAAATGTAAATCCCAGCGCCACTTAACAAGTACTTCCATCCTCCACACCTCAGAAAGAGTTTAAGAGGAATTTCTACTCAGAATTAAAATGATTCGTTGTGATCCTGTTCAAAAGCTCCCAAGCTGGAGATGGCTCTGGTTAGATCATTCATTTCAAATGCTTTTTAAGCACTCTGGCTTCAAGAGCTTTGCCAGAGCCCGGAGGAGGGTGTCGGGGGTGGGGGTGGGGGGCAACACAGTGCAACGCCAGGGCTAACTTGCAGATTGGAAGCCTTGAGAAAGGAGCACTTGCTAATGACCCGGCTAGGCAGAGATGTGAACTGTTTCTCCTCACCTGGTCCAACCCTTCCCCTCAACATTTCTGCTCTCTAAAGTAGCCTCCCCCACTTCTCGTCTTCCCTCCCCATCTTCCTTGGCTGTGTCCCCAAAGGAAGAAAAGGTTCCTATCATTCGTTCTCTTTGCATTATTTTTAATACTCAGCTAAAGGGAAAAAATAACTTTTGAGACTGATATTAATAAAGGGAAAATCGAGATAGCTAAAATGGAAAGTTCTCGAGATTTCTGCAGCCACCTTCTAAAAGATAATTGCGGGATACTCTTGCAATTCATTTTTAGAAAGCAGAGCGCTTGGTAGGAAATGAGGCAGAATTTCTGCCATGTTTTGTTTCCAAGAGATAAATTCTTGTCGGTGAAAGATGCAAATACAAGGGTGCAGGAGTGGCTTTATTTTGAGAAGAATTGGCTACGAGCTATTAAAATTAAGTGGAGGTCAAGTAGAATCTGGTTTTCAGCCAGGCTGTCATTTTAAAATATGGCAGCAGCG
>CABHPH010152238.1:15793-45069 GCA_902168325.1 Peromyscus nudipes | reverse complement strand
TTAATCTATACTTTGCCACATGGCTCGTGGCTTACAGGTACCTTACATCTTGCTTGTTCTGGCAGCGGCTCTAGGCAGTCTCCTTCTCAGCCTTCCTGTTCCCTCAATTTTCCTCTCTGTTAGTCCCACCTACACTTCCTGTCTGGCTACTGGCCAATGAGTGTTTATTTATACAGAGTGATATCCACAGCACATTGTCTATCTCAAGAGTTTATTTTAGCAACTCAAAGGTAATGCTTATGCTCTAACAACGAGATGGTCTTGTCAGTACTTGTTCACTTGTAGATAATGAAACGTGGTCTGAAGAGGCAACACAACTCCTCATGATTACACAATGTGGATTAGGACTTGGCCTCAGCCCTCTTGACTCAAAGAATTCATAATGGACCTACTCTATACTGTGCTCTGTTCCTAAGTATTTTGCTGCTGGAACCTTGATACCCTAATTCACACCCACATCTTACACATCATAAACCTGAAATACAAAAATGTAAGTAACTTGTTCAAGGCTACAGAGCTGGCAAAAGAAGAGGTTCGACTTGACTGCAGAACATCTTAGTTAAGAGCTGTTCAATGGTATACCTTCTCTCTCTCACCTTTCATTATTTATTTAGGATTTCTGTAACTAGGTCATATAACATGTCCCAAGCAATTAAACGTGGTCCCAAGATGTTACTATTCTTACTACCATGGATTTGAAGGGATATCTTTGGACATCCATAGATTCTGAATAAGCCCCCTTCTACTGAAACCTGGGCACACATATGTACTGCTTCAAGTTAGTCCACTAGGCAGTGGTTCAGTAAGTATTATTTATGTAGCAGTATATTGAGATAAGCATTCTGCAAACACTTACCAATTTACTCCAACAGTGTGTTATAATAGTGTTGTGAGGTTCATTCTTATCATAGTCAAGCCATAAAGTTTGCAATAACCATGGGGTGAGGTATAAGTAGGGAAAGGAGAGGTTCTAGAAATGTTCATTACAAAGGAATTAGTGTTCAGTTTGCTCCTGTGTAAATACCTTCTGTTGAATTTCCCGTAAGACTAACCCCACTTATTTAATATTCTAAAATGTTCCCTTGAAGTCAAAGTCACACGTAATTATACAGAATCCCAATAGAAGACAAGAAAGACATACTTCTAAAACAGGAGATCTGCAAACAGAACAGGGGTCACACCTCCTAGTTATTTTATAACCTGGTGTTAGCTGTTTCCTCCAAGATAAAGATTTTAATAATTAAGGGTATTACTGAAAGCATAAAGTGCTGCCAATTAATGTAATATATAATCCCCATAGTTTGCCACATTTCATGGTACTATTACAGCAATAATGCCACTTAATAATACTTAAGCCTTCAACAATGTCAGCAGTACCTACATATGCATGATAATTTGTAAAATATTCTCTTATCAAATATCTGAAATGAGATTTGGGTAGTAATGTTTGTATCCTGAAATGTCCCCTGACATCAGTAAGATGAGTCTTTCCAGGAATTAAGAGTGTCCCAGAATGGAGCTGAAATGAGTCTCTAGGGATGTGTCCACTGCTGGAATTAGCAGGAGTTCTAGCTTTCTACTCTGAGGGAGGTACAAGAGCAAATCTGAACATTTTCCAAAGGAGATGCAGGGAGGAGTGAACCAACTATGTAAGGGAAACCATATTCCTTCTTTGACAGAATTAGCTTATGGGATCCATATGCCAACCACATGAGTTAGGTATTAGTTCTGCATTGTACATATAATGCAACAATGCATGAACCAAACACAGGAATAGTATTGTCATCTAGATCTGTACCACTCTTAAAGATGCTAGGGATTAGGAAAAACTACCATGCAAACTAACATTCATTTGATCCCATTCAAAAGGAGGACTCAAAATATCCCAAACATTTCTAGCATATACAGCCTGAACCCACACATAATACAAGCATTCATACGTAGCTCTAGCATCCAGAAAGTCTGGCCCAAGGTAAAGATGCCTTGCCTTAATGGGGCTTTGTTTTTTTTCCATGCACCTTGGATGAGGAATTTCAACTGAGCACAGTGGCATATGCCTGCAATCCCAACATTGCAGTAGCAGAAGGAACATGAAAAGTTCCAGGCTAGCCTGGTCTGTAGTGAGTTTTAGGCCTTATAGTGAGACCTTGTTTCAAAAGAGAGATAGTTACACTGATGGATGATGGACAGATGATGATGATGATGATGATGATGATGATGATGATGAATGATAGATAATACAGTTTTGTAAATAAAAAATAAGTTTTCAATAGAAGAAATCCAAATTTCCAGAGAGTTACAATTCTCAGTAACTAACTCTATAAGCTGTACCTAGCAAAAACTATCATAGGGAAGCCACCCCACCATGTAGTTGGAGTGGCCCCTCTGACCTGAAGAGATTCAGACTTTAGACTGAGCCATCAGGAGACGTCACACAAACCAAGACTTATTTTCTGAAACAGCAACATTTGGTGCCCTGGGCTCCTAACTCTATTGCATTTGGCTGCAGGGTTATATAAATTTAGATTGCTAAATTTATATTGAATAGACAGTTCAGGTTGTAATGAAATGCTTTGGGTGAATATAATTTTCTTTTCAAAAGCAAGTGACAAAGAATTGCCAAGGTTTCAGGGGGATAATAACATACTTTATATTTAGCTAGTGACAGCCCTCCAAGAAACTCCAGTTTCTTGGACAAACATTTTGGAGACACAGATCTTCATGATGCCCTTGAAAGGAAAGTGGTAACATTTAGTTCCTCTTTGTGATGTGATGTTTAGGGAGAATGTTCCCTATTGGATGAATCTAAGAAGAATGGAAGGACTCAGAAGAGTGGAGATTTCCCAAATTCTGGACACGGGTGTCTCATGGATTTGTGGGGTTATATCATCATCATTATTAATGGTATTGTATTTACAAGTTCACATTGACCTCTGAATTGTTATTAACTTGGAAAAACTAAATCTTGTCTGTGCTTAGAAACTTCCATCTGTTATATTTGTATACCACTTATATTTAAAGAACTGTTAGTGGGGTTACTTGATTCCAGGGACTTCGGCAACAAAATGCCACAAACTTGGAGCCTTTATATGACTGAAATGTATATTTGCAAGGCTGCAGCAGAGAATCTCTTCCTGCCCTTTCCAGTTTGCGTTAGTTGTCAGCAACCCTCAACACTCCTTGTAGCTGAATCACTCTGGCCTTTGCTTCCATCTTTATATGTCAATTCTCTGTGCATCTCATGTCATGTATCTGTGCGTGTACATATCTATGTATGAGTGTCTGTGTGCATGTATGTATTTGTGTACATATGCCTACATGCACACTTGCATGGGAAGGCCAGAGGCCTCTGGTGTCATTCCTTAGGTGCTATCAACATTGCTTTCTGAGACAGGGCCTCCCAATGTCTTGGAACTAGCAAGGTAGGATAGTGAGCCCCAAGGATTCACCTGTCTCTGCCTCCCTCATGCTGGAATTATAAGCACAAGCCTCCATATCTGGTCTTTTTATGTGGGTTCTGTGGATGGAAATTGGGTCTTCATGCTTGTGCAACAAACACTTTAATGAGCAAGCCATTTTCCCAACTCCCTGTGCTATGTCTTAATGTCCCTCTTTTCTCATGTGGACACCAGCTCTTGTAGCAAATTCATGTTGACTCAATATGACATCATCTTGCTTTCTTTCATTTTGGTCTTGGTTATACTACTAAATATGATCACCTAAACAGATATTGGAAGTTGGGACATCAACATGTTATTTTAGGGAACACTGTTCTGTACTTTAGAGACTCTTTGATTTATTGATGCTCATATATTTCCAGCTCTCTCTTGAGATACTTTGAAGGAGACATAGATTGCAATAAATGACACAAACTTGAACTCTTGTGTGTGGTAACGAAAGACTCCAGTTCCCATAGGAGGAATGTCTGTCTGGCAGTGACTTCAGGGATGATATGATGCTTTGACAGAGGAAAGATTAAAAACAAAATTCCTCGAAAAACAAAGGCTAGCAGAGGAAGAGGGAGAGGAAAAGGGCCGACAGAGTGAGCTGCATTGAAAAGAGGGTCCAGTTGCTGTAACCCAGTTCTTCATCCCCACCACTGACAAGATGAAAAACAATATTGGAGATGAGCACCACGGCCTCATCTCTTCTCCTTAAATACCAACAAACTAATCCTGTAGCAAGTCAGATGAGCAATAGCTTTAGGTCTCAAAGCTACTACTCTGGACTCTGTTAAATTGCCTCAAGAGAATGTCTATTTAAGAGGATGTCCTTTCCTTTTATCGAGGGGCCATATAAGAAATGACCGAATAAAGCATGTTTCTATATCATCTATAAAAGTGTGGCCAAAGACAGTTTCCCTTCCACTCTTCCATGTCCCTTACATAAAGATCTTTGCAATGATTGCCTCTTAAAAGTGGATGACAGTGAAAAGTCTATCTTTCCTCTCAGTCTGGCTTTCTGGTAAACACTAACAATCTTAGTGTTTTATGGTTGTTTTCTGATTTTCTTCCTTTTCTGTCCAAAAAGCAATGTGATTGGTTTTCTATTTTCCTACCAGATATTATTCTAGATGTTTTCATATTGCAACCTACCTGTCAAAAAAGGAGAGTCTTCTTACAATGACAGGATCTGGGTGGAGGCAGGCGGGTGGCATATGGCACTACTCTCGGGGCACTGAATTTAAACCCAGCAGTTAGATGGGTCTCAAGCTCAGACACATTGGTATAATGGCAAATCTTCTGTATTATGAATATGACTGTGGTGGTGAACAGAAATGCCCTTACCTGTATTGTGTGGTAAGTACTATCCATCTTTTTAGCATATTCGTAGTTATGAGAATTACAAAAGACTTTGAAATAAATATATAAATAATGAATAGAAGAATGAATGGGCCACATGGCCATAGTATCTCATACCTGTAATCCTAACACCTGAGGAGCTGCAGCAGTAGGATTGCTGTGAGTTTCAGGGCAGCCTTGGCTATATAGGATAGCCTGGGCTATATGGTAAGATCCTATCTCAAGGAACAACAAAATGAAATAATGAGTAGGCAATCAAGATTTTGGTCATATGCTCTTGTGACATTGCTTGCCAAGAAAACAATATTTTGACATTTAATCTTCCAAGTGTTCTCATGCTCAACATGTCCTCAGAAAGCATCAGGGAAGTAGCATTTCAGAAAGCTCCCTCATTATTGTAGAGTCTTGAGGAAACACCTGGCCAGAGGCTAGCTCTAGAAAAGCAGCCCAATGTCTGAGGTGTGATGTAAATCAATTATCTTTTCACACTCCATCCTTCACTGTGTAGAGCAGTGCTTCTCAATGTGTGGGTTGAGACTCCTTTGAGGCTCGATCGTTCCTTTCACAGGTGTCACATATCAGATATCCCGCATATCAGATATTTACAGCATGATTCACAACAGTAGCAAAATTACAGTTATGAAATAGCAATGAGAATCATTTTATGGTTAAGGGTCACCACAGCATGAGGAACTGTATTAAAGGGTCGCCTTAGGAAGGTTGAGAACCACCTGTGTAGAGGAAGTTTGTATCCATGTCATTGAGTGTGTACATGTGATGGTGCACAGTCATTGTGAAGTATCTTTAGGGATTGCTAGCTATAAATAACTTACCTCCATCTTGGCTGACACATAATATAGAAGTAAAATTTACTCTACCTGGAAGATGAAGTACACGTCTAGATCTTATGGGTGTGAAAGAATGCAACTTGAATGGAATTCTTTACATAACATCAGCGAACCATTAAGGATTGCTGAAGGAAAGAAAAACAACCAACATATTCATAACTGAATAAATGAAGATGAACTGGAATATATCTCTTCATTCCAATATAGTTTTTTTGAGCACATAGTAGGCATTGGCCATTGCGTTAACTATTGGGGTACAAGAGTAACCATAAATCAATGGAATAGCAACTAATCTTGTATAATTACTGTATTAATAAGACATGATTGAATAATTAAATAAGTTGCAATTCCTAGTCATTCTATAAATAAGAATATATGCTAATAGGAGCTCCCATGAGGAAAATGACCTACAAAGTGATTTTGAGCTTAACGTTATCAGAAGGGTAGTTCATCCACATGCTTCTGAAGGCTCATTGTCATTGCAAAGCATGCCAGCGAGGAAAGCAGCCTACTGCATACCTTTCATTACTCACGGAGGAGAGGCTGACGCCAGAAAAGCCACACCACATCAGAAGCATTTCCCAACACTTCTAAGCTCCCTTCATGTTATTCTCCAAATTTCTGCCACTCTCTAAATATTATTTCTATCACCTATATCTCCATCATCTGTCTATGTAGATATATTTAATGAATAATATATCACTTATTTGATGATATATTATTTAGCTTTCTCACTAGAAGGTACTTTCCATGAAGACAATGTTTTGTTGTCTTTATGTATTCCCTGTAATTCTGTCAGTTACAGGTGTGGTTGGCACATACGTGACATGCAGCAATGTTTATTGAATGCATAAGAATACAAGACCTGGCTTGTAGTGTTGTCTCTCTGCCCTGTGTCATAACTTTGCTGAGATGCCAGTGTGATACCTTGCATTCCATTCTTAGTTATCTGGTTGTCCCAGTGCAGTTAAGGTGGAGACTTACCAAAGTACATCACCTGGGTGGTACTGCTGGCATCCCCTTGGAGACCAGAAGCCAGATTAGCCAGATATCTGTTGGTTCTAAGAAAGTGGAGACACCATTGTTAAGTCAGTAAAAAATACAATGCAGCATTTGAAGGAGAATGCTCATAGAAGGTTATTTCTAGAGTAACTTAAGTGGCTAAATGCCAGATCCAGCTCTGTCTTTACCTCTGGTATGGAGGCATCCACTGACTATGTTTAGGTTCTTAGACTTGCCAGTTAGTATTTGGGCATACTTGGAGGCATGCTTTAATTGCAAGATGCCAAAAGTCACAAAGTAAATGAAGATACTAAACAGAAATACTTAATAAAGTTGTGGTTGAATGAATGAATTAATCCCCTAAATTTATTTCCCTACAGACTTAGGGATGGCTAAGGGATGGTTCCACTGTGGGTGAAGCCATCCCTAAGTAGGTGGACATTGACTATATAAGAAAGCCAGCCCAGCGTGAGCTGGAGAGTGGAGCAGTAAGCAGAATTTCTCCATGGCCTCTGCTTCAGTTTCTGTTTCAGTTCCTGCTTGAGTTCCTGCCGAGCTCTCTTAGTGATGAACTGTGACCTGAGAGAGTACACAAAATAAGCCCTTTCTTCCCCAGCTTGCTTTTGGTTAGAGTGTTTCAACACAGCAATTGTAGAAGTTTGTACAGAAGAATTGTAAAGCAAAGTAGAACAGTCATTATGAGATGGTGGCTTCGTCCCTCATCCATGCTGCCTCCTGGCTATAAACTGGCAGTTCTTCCTCATGTACCACTTTTACATTCCAAACAAGGAGAAGAGAACCTGATTGAACTAAAGACCCACATCAGACCAACACTTTCCTCCTCAGTAGAAAAACATGTTGTAAAAGATCTGTTGAGTAACTGATCACCTGGCACCCCTGAACTAATTACTAACCAAGAATGAGAAATCTAATGCTGGTTTAAATGATCTCGGTTCTTCTCTTGCAAAGGATGGGGCAGATCCACTCTCCTAAAAGCTGATGAACCTCCTTGGCCGTTTCAACTAACTGTGACTCTGCTAAGAAAAGGGAAGGGTGGTGTGGTGGTCAGCCTTGATTGGCAACATGATAGAATCTGGAATCAAGTGGGAAAAGGGCATCTAGGCATGCCTGTGGGGGATGATTGTGATTACATTAACTGGGGACGGACGACCCACCTGCTGGCTGGGATCCTGAATGGTATAAACACAGGGAACCGAGCGGCATGCATCTTTTCATCCCTCAGTGTTTCCTCACTATAGACATGATCTGAGCAGCCTCTTCAAGCTCTTGCCACCTTGGCTCCCTCATTTGAACGCTTGAATAAACCCTTCCTCCTTTTAAGTATTTTATTTTAGCACTGGGAGAAGAAACTAAGACAGGTAAAGATGATTCTCTGTGGCCACTGATGGAGTCTGTGGGCTCAGGCATCAGCCCCAAAGAGGCACCGTTGCTTCCAGGCTCTGTCCCTTAGCATGCTGTCCACATGCTCACAGGACATGAGGACAAACTCCATGTGTTTGTCATAGAATGTCTGAAGCTGCCTTCTGTAGGCACCCAACTCCACCTAAACATCCCAAGGTGGTTTCTCTCCTTAATTAAGCAGAACATGGTGCTGAGAGAACAGGATTAGGGATACAAATAGCTCTGGACTTTGACGTCTGAGCCTCAACTTTATCACCTGCGGAAGGAGAATTATATTTATTGCATAGGTTACTACATAGTAAGAAGGAAGGACTATTTACAAAGTATATAGCTATTGCCCAGGAAATAGCAGACCATCTAAAATAAGTCTTAGTAGTTAGTCACTTTGGGAATTTGAAATAACAGTTATTTTCAATGGTCAGCTTTGGATTGCCTTTCCTTCATTGGTGAATCCAATTACTCTGGTACTGCCCAACTTGAATTAAATCAACCCACCTGCTGATCCTTGACATTTTACAAGGGCTAAGGGCAGATAAGATTATCACCACAGTAACACAGTATCATAATTTAGAGAGAATATTAGAAAAATAAATAAACCACTCAGTTCCTACATAAGGATTTTATGTAAGATTTTATGTAAGATTATATTTCTAAGACTGCATTTGCAATAAAGAAAAAAATCTACATAGCTTTGGCCAGTCAGAGGCCACAGTGAAGAGTTGGCATTCTAGAGGAAGAAACACAGAGAGCTCGCAACAAAACTTCAAGTTTCATTTCTATATGTCACTGTCAATAGCCTATAAACCATCTTCCATTCTAATTTAGTGCGACAAGTAAATGGCCCCTGTGGCTCTATGAATGAAAATCGCCTCCATAGGTCATATGTTTGAATACTTGGTCCCCAGTTAGTGGAACTATTTGAGAAAGATTAGATGTGTTCTTGTTGGAGGGACTTGGCAGTAGGGGTGGGCATTGAGGTTTCAGTAGACTCCCAGTGTGTTCGGTCTCGGTCTCGGTCTCTGTCTCTGTCTCTGTCTCTCTCTCTCTCTATCTCTCTCTGTCTGTCTCTGTCTCTGTCTCTGTCTCTCTCTCTCTCTCTCCTATTTGTGGATTAGCATAAGTTCTCATCTATGCTCTAGGACTTGCCTGCTGCCACGTTCCCCACCATGATGATGATGATCATGGACTCATCCTCTGAAATTGTTGGCATCAATGAAATCTCTTCTATCAATTGCTTTAGTCATGATGTCTTATCACGTCAATAGAAAGACGTTACTAAGATAGCTTCCAACTGAGGTTGTGGCATTCCATTTATAATTTGGGGGTAAAATTGACATACTGGGTGGAGCATGTTTACTCCGAGAGGAAAGGTGAGCATGAAAATACTCTGGACATTCTACAGCATTTGGAATTTCCTTCAGGGACTCTAGGCAACCAAGACATTTCTTTTTTCTTTCTTTCTTTCTTTCTTTCTTTCTTTCTTTCTTTCTTTCTTTCTTTCTTTCTTTCTTTCTTTCATCCTTCCTTCCTTCCTTCCTTCCTTCCTTCCTTCCTTCCTTCCTCTCTCTCTCTCTCCTCTCTCTCTTTCTTTTTTGTCCTTTCCCTACCAGTTAGGGTATGGGAAAGCTTAAAATCTAACTTTATACCTAATCTAATCCTAACCATAAGCCAAAGCTTAGCCCTATCCCAGTACATAAACTCAGTAAGAACAGCAGACTTGATCCTAAATCTAACCCTAATCCTATCCCTCACCCTGTGCCTGGGATATTGTGTTAAACCCTTACACCATTAATAGTTTGCAATGAGTACTCATTTCTAGTGATCTCCACATGCTCCATTCTCCAATGAAGAGCACATGAATGTGTTTAAAGTGGCAATTTGAACCAGATTGATTCTGACAAGTCTTTCTCGTTGTATTCTTCTCAGCAGTCTATTTATCTTCCTTGCCACAGCAACTGCCTCCCCTCTACACAGGCAGGTTCCACCTTGTTCTCTACCTGCTTTAATCTTAATCACTCTTAGCAGATCCTGGGCACTCGCAATTGCTGAAAACAGTAAAGTGTATGACCTCCAGGTCTGGTAAGACACTTCTGAACTTAGTCTCACTTCTGAACTTAGTCTGTTTTCAAAGTTGAGTTGTCTGCACACGCAGCAAATTCTCCACATAGAGAGTCCTCCTTCTTAGGGGGCCCAATACCCTTTCCCTACGGTATTTTACTGAAGTCTACTTGAGGGTACTGCTAATGTGAGCTATGTAATACCAACGAGTTCCATGTTTACTAAAGCATCCAGTCTCAGACAACTGTAATTTACTTCTATCTTCCTGAGAGAGAGGTCATCAACCTGGATCCAGCCCTTTTTTTCGTCAAGTAATATAATTTAGTATAAATCATACATTCATTTTCAGAATATCTAATCTTTTCTAATTATAGCATTGGGATGGTAGAAATTTCTTTAGAGGCCTGTGCCTTGATAGGAATCCCATATGTATAATGGGCATGTAGAGTGGGAGTTGTTAACTAGTGACACTTGACATGCTCTACATTATTTTTTCCACTTTGTGTTGGCTTCAGTCAGTTCCATCTTTCTGTCAAGGATGTCATAGTTCTCCTGACAGTAAAAGGTTGCTTTCTTAATTGTGCACAAAATGGGCCCCTTTAGAGCTTTATAATGCATATGTCAGTATGTCAGATGTGGGCTTCCTCTGGGATTAGTCATTCCAGCATGCTCAAGTTCTTGTCCCCATTGAGGATAGTATTGCACCATACTCTTGTGCCCATGAGGGAATGCTAACCACAACAGAGTGGTTAGAATAGCAGTCACATCACCCTAGACATCCCTCTATCTGTCCTTGTGTGGAAGAAGAATAATTGACTCACTAGTGGAATGCTTGGAGACTCACATTTATTGGCTCAACTTCTTCATTTAGACAAAGTTGAGATGACAAGTAACATATTTCTTGGGGATTAAATTCAGCTCTTCGTTGAGAAATTGCCTTGATTACCATGAATATTCCTTCTTATTTTTCTTATGTGTCGCACACCTCACAGGGTTCTGTTTCTTCAAGAAAGGAAGGCGGGACAAGGAGAGGGATACCTAAATTTATTTAGGTGCATTCCCTGTGAGTCAGCAGGTGAGTTCACCTAGTTAGGGCGTGGAGGATGAATATAGGAAATATGTTCTTTGATCCCCAGCATCTAGCAATAACACTAATGTTGTAATATTCTTGACTTATGCTCATCTCAGTTTCTCAGTTTGCTTGGAAGAGCCTTTCCTAGGCCAGATGACTTTCCTATGATTCATCTATGCTGACAAGGCATGTCCTCAGTCTTCTCACTAAAATGTCTCTGTCGTGTCACTTAAACAAACACCTCTCACCATCATCCCCCAAGTCCCACACATATTTGGCCTACCCTTGTACCTGCCACACCCCTTCATCCAGGAAAGCACCTCTTGCCCTCCTGCTGGATCAGGATTTTACTCTTCATTTTTTTTTGTTTAATTGCTTTGAAGGAATGATCTAAGTAAGCCCTTTCTTCTTCCTTTATGAATCAATATTACTCCTTGAATCTGTGATTAAGTCTGATTTTTGGATGCTAGAAATTTTAAAAGTTTACTTCCAGTTTTTTTTTTTGTATCATAGCTCAAGAGCATTTTATTTCCTATACGGTACGGCTCTCTATAATATTTAGCATGGTCTTGGTGAAAGCAAAGCCAAAACCAACTTAATTTGGATTAAATGAATTTATTGTTTCAGATATCTGTAAGGCTAGAAGAAAGTCTGAATTTGTAATTTGTGTAACTGGGCTGCAGCTTCCTCTGCCTCTGGGCTCTGCATTTCTAGACTGGCTTCCTTCCTGGCCTTAGAGTAATGACCATTTTCTCATGGTCCCAGGAAAACATTTAAGAATGTTTATGGAAGTTTGCAGAACTTTGAACTTTTCTTCAGATAAAACTTCCATATGCTAAGTCTCTCTCTTTCTCTCTGATTCTGTGATTATTATTACCATTATTATTATTATTATTAGTTTTTCAAGACAGGATTTCTCTGTGTAGTTTTGGTGCCTGTCCTGGATCTTGCTCTGTAGACCAGGCAGGCCTCGAACTCACAAAGATTCACCTGGCTCTGTCTCCCGAGTCCTGGGATTAAAGATGTGGGCCACCACCACCCTGGCTCTGTGATTTTTGTTAGTACAGGTCAGAGGTCAACATAGAGGTCCTCTATCATTTTCTACTTTGGTTTTTTGTTTGTCTGTTCATTTGGTACTGGGTTACTTAGTGAACTTGGAACTCACTGATTTGGCTAGCCCAGCTAATCAGCAAGCCCTCTTTTCTACTCTTTGCCCAGAGCTGGGATTATGGACATGCACTACTCTGCCTGGCTTTTTATATGGTTTCTGAGTAATTAAACCCAGGTCCCCATGCTTGCGCGGTAAGCACTTTACCAAATGAATCATCTCCTCAGCCCCGTGTATTAATTCTTATCTTCATTAGTGCTCATGAGGACAAGGATCACTCCCACACACAGGAAAGGATGTGCCTTTTTCTGAGGCATGCAGGGAGAGAAGAAGGTATGGACGATGAGCCACACATACTTCCTGGATATGCTTTTCAGTACTTTTTGTATGAACCCACAGTCTGATCTTTGAAATCCATGATGATGTACAGATGTTATATTCAGGACCAACTTAACACTAAGTAAGAAGCCAATTGCCTCTAAGATCCTGGTTTGAACAGCACATATTCAGGAAGTTTCAGAAGATCACCATTAACATTGCAATTAGTTTTAAAACAAAAGATTCCATTTGAAGTTGCCTCTTTGTAGTATTAGTGGTCAAAGGTAACATCTTCATGTTAGTGATCAGTAAGTAGCTAATCTAGATATTCCTAACATACAGTCCCAGCTCCATTCATCAGCAAACAAAACACACACACAAAAACCTCTGCTTGAAAAGAAATTAATCTGTTAGAAAAACAAGTATTTTTAGATATCTTTATTTTGTGTGTATGAGTGATTTGGTTTCATATATGTATGTGTGCTACATCCATTTCCGATGCCCATGGAGGCCAGAAGAGGGTGTCAGATACTTTGTAAATGGAGTTATAGATGGTTGTTAGCTGCACCATGGGTGCTGAGAACCAAAGTCAGACCTTCTCTCACAGCAGTAAGTTCTCTTAACCACTGAGCCATCTCTCCAGCTCCCCAAAATACAGCCATTTCAGCTGGTGTCTGTATACATTTGTGCATGTGAACCACCCTCCCCCCTGCCCCCACACATACCTGAGAGCTTGTTCCCTGACCTAGGAGTATCTACACCTGTGAGGAGAAGGGAAGAGAGAGAATACTGACCCCTTGGGACAGGCAAGTTGCCAGACTCTGCCTGGATAGGAAACATGTTCTATATTAGTCGGAGTTCTCTAGGAAGCATACTCCCAAGCCTGGATTATATGACCTACTTAGAAAAATTAATTCCTTGGTGGAAGTGGGTGGGTCCAGGGGCAGGTAAAGACAACAGTCCGTACACTAAGCAAGTTTGAACTGGAATGAAGTGGGTAACAGGTAGAGTGAGAATGTTCAGGGCTGTTCTGGTGTCTAAAGAAAGTTCGGCATATATGATGGGACCAGAATGAGAGTCAACTGAACAGATACACCCTGCATTCCTGCAGGAAGAGTTTACCCACCAACCCTGCTGTGCTCTGTCATTGAAAGGAGAGCCTTACTGAACCATGTGGTAGCTTGAAAATCAGGAACTCCAGCAACAACTTTGATCATTTTGTTCATGATGAATGCTTTGTATTCATTTTTTTTATTTAAAAGTAACTAATCAATATTATTTGCACTCATTAATGAATTTTTCTGACACACCTTAAATGGTCTGCCCCTGGCCCAGGCTGTGATTGGTGTAGAGCAGCCCTCCTGGGGAATCCTGGCCTCAGTACACACACTGTGATGGATTTTTAAGGCTCAGTGCCTGGGGCTCCAGATCGATAACGCTCCCTGTGGCTAAAGGCCTGTGAGATGCATTCTCATGGCAACCATACCTTCTCTCTGAGAAGAAAATGTGAGAACACTAGGAAAAACATCCATGCTAAGAAACCTGCAGGAACCAGCAAGTCTCTAAGAGGCAAGAAGACTTGGTGACACATGTCCTTTATGAGCTAGGACAGTAATGCAAGAGACATTGAGAAGTGGAATGGGTGGGAGGCAGCCTGAGAAACGTTGAGAGATATAAATGACATAAGATGCCCTGCTACTTGATAGAGCTTTTATTTGGGGACTTCGGCGGGGGGCGGGGGGGGGGAAGCTTATCATTAAAATCAGCTGCCTGGATAAATACAACCCATTATTGCTAATTAGTATGTCTTTGTCGTTGGATGCTACACATCTCAGAGAGTGAACCAGTTGGCTCTTCCCCATATGCCATACCTGGTGTTAAAGCAGAATTTGAACTCTAAAACTGTGGAAGTGACTAAACTGTCCTAAGTTGACGTTGAGCATAACAAGTGTTTTCGGAGGGTAGTGAATTCAGCATGTCTGACCTTGGATAAGGCCACTGTGATTTTCAGAAATCACGGAAGCAGACAGCATTTCCTCAAGGAACTTACAGCTTATCTTCTCTATCTCTTTGTATATACTGTAGACAAGTCTCATTCCTAATGAACATCTGCACCTCAACTGCCTGGAACGACAGACAGGGGCACACACTAGACAATCAGACATTTATTGAATGAATAAATGGTTGAAGGAACTTGTGAAATGGAGTTTTTCCTTCTATAAAAATTTTAACTTGATTTAATTTGTTATTATTCATTAGCATGACTTCTTCCTTCTTAAAAAAAATTTAAAAAACAACTTGGAGTGAAAGAAAGACAGTGATTTACTTTCTACATTTTTTCATTTCTGTATCCTTTCATGTACTTTTTCCAAAGTACGTGTTGAAAGGAAGCCTGTAGCAAAGTCTTCAGTAGTGCCATGCTAGGGTCACTACCTGTTCTCTGAGATCATGTTCGGGGCCTCAAAGAAAGTCTGTGAAGCTGTTACCATTTCTGCCTCCTTTGTCTCAGTGTTCAGGTACTTTTGTCTGTCTGTCTTCAGGCATTTTTTTGTCCATTTGCCTGTCTTCTCTGTTTCTGAATCATTGTTTCTAACATCCACCCACTGACAGACTGAGGAAGCCGTGCTTAAGTTTTTATGTGATTTCTCTACTGGGGATTTTGTTTCATCTCACTCACTGGGTTTTTACAGACAACGGGCAGAGAGTGTGTGGCCCTCCGTGGTTTCTGATACCTGGGATGTAATGTTAGCCTAGCTCTGGAGGGTCCGACTTTCTTCACCTGGAGGAAGATGTTAAAGGCAGATGCAGTAGCCCATGCCTGTAACCTCAGCATTTAAAGAGTAGAGGCAGGAGGATCAGGAGGCCATCCACAGCTACGTAAGCCTGAGGCCAACCTCTGCTCCATGTCACCCTGTCTAAAAAGGAGAAGGAAAGAAGGAATGGAAGAATTTGGAGGGAGATTTTAACTGTTCAATAAAGACTTTAAAATGTCAAACCAAGAATTAAAGAACTTAGGGCTTCTTTCAAAATAACATTTTGGCAGGGATCCATTTTATTGAAATGGACCTGAAGCCAGAGGCCTTGAACCAGACTAACACCTCATAGCAATGAACATTTGCAAGTGAAGCTGAGTGGACAAAACGGTACACTGGGTCACACACCGTGTTCCCAGTGCCACTAAGAGGAATGAAGAAGTGTTGAAGAGGTAGGAAAGACTGACGAGCATAGTGCTTTTGTTTTGTTTTTAATTAATTTTTTAAAATTTTCTTTTAGGGGGATGCTATGGAAGTGAGGCTCAGATAATGAGGGCCTGGGAAAGGAGTTGGATTAGTTACATGATGTGAAATTCCCAAAGAATCAATAAAAAAAATTATGTTAAAAAAACCTGAATTTTCAGACTGATGACATTTAAGAACTTTCCTTGAGCATGCTAGGACAGCTCATCAGAGGGTAAGAAGAGGCCTCTTGAGACCACATGGGGTCATCGACATGTTGTAGGTCTTATTTGGGTTCAAGTACTCCCTCCTTCTGTGGTCTGTAATCTTTCTGCTTCCCATCCGTGATGTAAAAACTGGAAGTCACAGGAAGACTCGGGTGGTGGTTAATCTTGATCGTCAACCTGACTATGTTTAGAATCAGCAAGAAGCCAAATCTCTAGGTATTCCTATCTGTAAAGATGTTTCCTGAAAGCTTTAACTGAGATGGGAAGAACTATGGTGCATGTGGATGGCAATATTCCATGGTCTGAGGTCCTAGATTAAAATAAAAGCACTGAGCGCCACAGCATTAACCTCTTCTGCTTCCAGATGAGGCAATGTGGCCAGCTGCCTCACACTTCTGCCACTATAGCTCACGACACCATGCCTTCTATACTTTATCCCTTCAGAATGTGAGACAAAATAAATCCTCCACATTAAAAAAATCTATATCTGTCTATCATCTATCATGTATGTATGTATGTATATATGTATGTATATATCTATCTATCTATGTCAGTCTATCATCTATCTAATCTATATATATATATCTATCAGTCTATCTATATCACACCTATCTAACTACCTATGTATTATCTATCTATATCTATTGATATCTATCTGTCTATCTATCACTGTCTATATAACTATCATCTATCTATATCTATTGATCTATTGATCTAGTTATCATCTATCTCTCTACCATCTATCTATCTTGACTCTTTATGGATTGATTGATGAATGGATGGATGGATGGATGGATGGATGGATGGATTGGTTTTGTGTGTGTGTGTGCATATGTGGGCACGTGTGGAAACCAGAAGAGGCTACGGGCTTCCCTGGAGCTGGAGTAGCAGGCGTCTGAGGTGCGTACTTGGAACACAGACTCCAGTCCTCTGCAAGTGCAGGAATCTTAGCCACTGAGTCAGCTCTGCAGATCTAATGCTTCCTTTCACTAGTTGCTTTTGTTAGATATTTTTGCCACAGCAGAGAAAAAGGTAACTTAAATAAAACAATTGGCAGTAAAGAGTAGGACTGTAGCTATGGTCCACATGAGCACCTGTTTCTTAGGGCCTTAGAACTGATTTGTGGAAGGACTGTCAACTTTATCCCATCAAAATGTGATCCAAATAGACTCTTCCTTTTTATGGTTTCCTTTGTGGGGTGTTTCCTCACAGCATTGAAAGAAATAACTAATACTATTTGTGAGGAGCCTAAGTAATTCATTGGGTAAGTGGTAATCCTCCAATGCCACGTAGTTTGTCTGACATGCGCAGTTGGTTCCTTGCTCTCCTCTGTGTCTTGTTCGCTGTGTTCATCCATAGTGAAAGGCTTACTTACAGGGAAATCGATGCTACCTGTAAGTTTCTGTGCACCTGTCTTTTGAATGGTGACTTTCCCTGTCCAAAGTCTATCTAAACAGTATCAGGGACAGTGTCCACTGGGATGGAGTAGTGTTTACAAAATCCATTGATCAGAACACTCCAATCAAGTATGATAATAAATTCCAGTTAGCACTCTTGTAGCTAACTGATAGCTCTTTCCTTCTGTTTTTTGAACCTTCCGCTGAATGTCAGTTAAAAAGATTCAAAGCTTCCCTAATTTCATGAGAATCAAAGAAGGATATTGATATTTCCAAGTCTCCATGGAAAGAGACCCTGGAGGTCACGTGGGAAAATCATTTTTTTTTTTTTGGTGTGACATAATCCGAGTCTAATACCTTCTTGTGACAAGAGATGACAGAACTCATTTTGAACTAAAGCTAGGTAACACCGGGGACTTCCACTACCCACTTTAACTTTCCATTTCCAAGTGTCACTCTTAGGATCATTCCACATGCAGGAAATGGCGTTGCTCCTTGGGCTCACAAACCTGGAGAGGAACGCAATGCACATCAGGAGGAGACCACTGTGTAATAGCTTGTGCTATTAACATTATATGCTCTTAAATATTTATAATGGAAAAGTAATATTCAGCATCTTACATGTATTATTAACAATTTCTAAATACATCTTCTAAATCAATTACAGTGTGTATTGTGGTCCTGCCATCGACATCTACCTTCTTGTTTTTTGGTTATTGGATTGAGGACAAGAAACGATGAGTCCCCCAGGAACGCCGTGACCTAGATTCAGTTTCCATATGTTCAATGCCCCCTGAGGTGTTCATATCTGTTCAGAAGCTGACTACTTGTATGTGTCTTCATAGTCATATGAAATTAAAATTCCTCATTATTGTAGTTTCAGAAGCAAAATAAAAGAATGAGACCGTTTTGACCGGAGTGTGAGCAACCTGCATTCTAGTCCTGGCTTTGATGTTGCTTTGCTGTGAACTATGGCCATGTTGCTTTTATGTTTCATTTTCCTCGGCTGTGAAATGAGAACTGGATATTGGTAGCCTGTCCCTCCTAGAGCATGTTGGAGCTGCGACCCCTACCCTGCCTGGCTGCAGGCAATGCAACTTCTAGGGATTGGAGAGAGTTTTCCTGACACAGCACGCTGGTGGGACCAAACAACCAAAACATCAGAAAACAAATCTTAGATGGGTGAATTTTTATTTTGTTTGTTTGGGTTGAGGGCTGTAGTTGGATGACAGCTTTGTGTTTTGGGGGCTCAGAAGAAGCAGATCATCTCACCATTGGTCATCCTGGAGCGAGAAATGGCATGGTTGATAGAAGTAGAGAGAGAAAGATTATGTAACCTACAGGGTGAAATAATTGAACCCATACTCGTGATGTGGAGATGCCCATAAAGTGTGCTGTGTAGAGAGATGGTTCCATATGAGAAGGCTGTGAGTCATGGGCAGGGACTCTCAGTTTGGCTCAGGTCTCTGAGTCTAAGAGAAACTGCTTCTTAAAAACTTTAAAGTCCTTCTCCTGGCTGACTTAGATTATCTTTATCATCATCTCGGCATAACCAAGGTCTGAGTTTTGTTGTGGAACATCATGAACAATAGTGTCTTGTTTCTCCTTTCCAGGCTGCTGTTGGATGTTAGTGACTGTGGGAGAAGGAACATGAGGCCAACCCTGGGGCTACAGGGAAAAGACTGGGGGGCTCATCCCATGTCAAGCAGGCTTTGGGGAAGATCTGACACATGATGTCTCAAGAGGATACAAATCCTGGGAAGGCAAAAGCAGCACATATATCCTACTGGACATCTTTCCCCCCCCTTTTTTTTGAAGTTTTTTTCTTTATTAAGAAATTGTTTTATTAATTTTACATACCAACCACAGATCCCCCTCTCATCCCTCCTCCTGTTCTCCCTCCCCAGTCTTCCCCCCTGCTCTGACCCACCCCATCCCCTCCTCTGACAAGGTAAGGCCTCACATGGGGAGCCAGCAAAGCCTGGTACATTCAGTTGAGGAAGGTCTAAACCCCTCCCCCTGCCTTAAGGCTGTACAAGATATCCCACCGTAGGTAGTGGGCTCCACAAAGCCAACTCATGCACCAGGGATAGATCCTGATTACAATGCCAGGGGCCCCTCAAACAGACCAAGCTACACAACTGTCTTGCTTATGCAGAGAGCCTAGTCTAGTCACATGCAGGCTCCATAGCTGTTGGTCTAAACCTACCAAGACAACTGAGCCTACTGGTAATCTATAGCAACACTTGAGAGGCTACTCAAGTCTCTTTGAGTTTCATGTTTCACTGAAGTAACCATGGAGACAGCAAAGGACATATGAAACATGAGAGGCAGAGAGCAACCCAGCGTCACCCTGCATCCTGTGCCGCGTGTAAAAATGCCAGGACCCCAGTTGGGAGCTTTAGATGTCTGGAGGACAACTGATCTTTGCATCTTTATTCTCATTTCGGACTCTCAATAGTTCAAAGCCACCATTCCAGCACTCCATCCTAGAGCACAGAACAATGAAGCCCTGACTTTGGTTTTTCATTTAATGTATTGGCAATGATTACTACCTGAGCCTTCAACAAACATACAGAGGGAAAGTTCAATTCAGAATATCTGTGTATGCATGTGCACATGTAGGTGGAGTTTTCTTGTCCCACAGTCACTCTCAAATAATCACTCAAAGACTTAATATAAATTATAAATGCTCAGCCAATAGCTCCAGCTTGTTACTAGCTAACTTTTACATTTAAATTAACCCATATTTCTTATCTATGCTTTCCCATGTGGCTCATGGCTTGTTTCCTCATTTTCTACATGTCCTGCTTCCTTGGCGGCTGACTAGAGTCTCCTCTGACTCCACCCTGCCTCATCTCATCATTCTTAGTTTGACTTTCCTACCTCATTTTATCCTGTTCCGCTATTGGCCAGTCAGCTTGTTTGTTAAATCAACCATAGTGACATATATTCACAGAGTGTACAGAAAGACTGTTCCACAGCATGCACATGTGTATCTGCCTACACTTCTTCACGAACTAGCATGTATATGACTTTAGAGTAAGGGATCATAAGTTCATGACAGAGAAAGTACCAGGCAGGGGATAAATGTTTTTCTGCTCTTGAACTAGAACTGTGCCAATTCACTATTTAACTCTAGACAGAGGAAGGTTTACCTGGAACTCCACTCCCCTTTCTCCCACGTAGAGGTGGACACTAAACCAAACCTCTAAGAACTTTCGCACATCTAGTACTTACATCTCATAAATGACCCTGTTCAAAATCCTATCTTAGGGCGAGTGTACATTGTACAGATATTGGGAGTTGTTTAAGTTAAATGGTAGGCTCTATCTTTGTTTTGTAGGGGGAAAAAACAAGAGAAAAAGAAGTTGACCTTGGAGATTTCATTTTTGAAAAAAAAATATTTTCAAAACAGTATGAACAAGCAAAAAATAATCTAAGCAAATAACAGATAGACGCTTTGCCATGGAAACCAAAAAACAATAGATACTGTTCTAGGAAAGCAAGTGAAGCTGACAGTATGAAAATGTAGCACACGGTGGGGAAATTTCTGCCTTACCCAGGAATGGGAAAAATCTGAACTTTTGGCATCTGTGCATCAATAAGGGATGGAGGTCTGAATTCAGAAATAGTGTCATACTCACTTCTATTAGAAGTAGGCACATTTTGATAAGTCTTTGTTGTGAAAGCCTCATCTATGCTTTGTAACATGTTTAGGGGTGTCCCTGGTCACTTACTAGATGCCAATGACACTGGGCTCATCTCCTTTTCAGGACGACATAAAACATGTTGGCTGTTGCGTATCCTCTGGGCGCAAAGTTGCCTCCTATGCTAGAGGGAAGATTTCTGTTAAATCGATGAGATTAAACTGGAGAGCCAGGTGCTGGTGTGAGGCTTTTCACCACTGGTTTGTCTTTGGAAGCCTTCCTTGTTTCTTCGTCTCTAAAGTGAAGGCATGATGCTGGCAAATTCCCAGTGTGGTGTGAAGATTGGATTCAGCAAGATTATACATGAGAATAATCTAGAATACAACTATGCATGAACTAATGTCTGAGAAGCGGGGTGGAGGTGGGATGGGGTGGGGAGTATGAACCCACTCTAGTCCGAAGGAACAAGTCATGGGAGGAGGTTCACATTTATATTTGGCTGAGGACACTAACATTATACCACAAAATTCTCACTGTGCTTTAATCAGAAAGTAAAGACCAGCAGAGGTGTGTCACTGAGCACCTCGCAGGCATCAGACACACTGGAGTGACTTCTTTGTGAGTGCAGCCTCATTTGATCTCTCAGTACTCATGTGAAGTATTTGTGTGGGGCCAGTTTTCAGATGCTGTAACAGAGGCTGGGAGAAGAAACTCCTGTCTAGTTCCATATGGAAATGGAGTTGAAAGCTCATGGTTTTGACTTTCCCAAAGATAAGACTGGTACCCAAGCTACTAGAATTGAAAATAATCCACTTATATGAGAGGTCAACTAATATGAATTTGAAGGAGAGAAAAGAAAAAAAGGACTTATTCATCATTGCATCTTGTCTAGCTGTAAATAATTGCAGTGGAAGTGAGTTTACTTCAAGACACCGAGTTACAGGAGTCATTATAATGGCCCAGAGAGGCCTGTGGCTCAGATTTCAGAGCACAGATTTGCTAGCAAATACTCACAGCGTGAGAAAAGAGAATGCTACACATCCAAGTTATTCTAATGTTCAATTAAAAACAAAGTGATGGTGGTTATTCTTTGTCAGCTCTCTTCTGCAAAATCTGTGCCTGCAAGAATGCTTCCTTTTGGTCCTTTCTGTCCCCAATCTTTCATGCTGGTGGAGGGGAAAACCCTGATTCATGGGTCAGGGAATTGGGTTGCATTGCTTTTGAAATATTAGGCATGGTAGGAATGGTTTCCAATTACAGTGAACCGAGTGTACAATCCCCACATTGTTCTATTTAAATAACTGCTGAATCGCCAGGTCTGCCTTCCTGTTTGTAGCTCCCCTGAACAAGTAAATAATGGAAAGCAAAAAGAAAATCAGCACCTGTAATAAATAACCACCCAGCCTGGCGGTGGAAATCTCATTCTCTGCTTGCATTTCTTCCCCTCTGCCATGATTTCCTAATCGCAACTCTGAAAATAAAAAGTGGCCTTTTCTACTTATAAGTTGAAGAATCCCAACTTAGCTTTGGGTTGTGACGTTAAGAATGTCTGGAGCAGTCTCTTACAATGAGAAAAAGCGTAGACTCTGGAGTCAGAGGGAACTGGTGTTGGTTTCCAGCTATGTAGCCAGCCAGGATTTTCCATAGAAGTCGCTCTCCCTTTTGAAGTTTGCCTTCTGCTGAATTAAGAGCTCTGGAACTTGATCTACCTACCAGTCAGATGGGCAGAGCAACCTATAAGAGGCAAATGGTGCTCTCGGGATAGTACGCACAACCCCCCCCCCAGCCGAGTTCCTAAGGTGCCACAGGCATGTAGTGTGGGGTGGGGAGCAGCGCACTGTTTCTGTCCGTTTCTTTGCTAGCTGTAGACAGAATTGTCATATAGGGTAAGCTATGAAGTACACAAAGCTGGCAGTGTGCAAGCTGCAGCGGGTATTCAGAGGCATATGCTGCATCAAGAGAATGCCAAAAATTGGGGTTGGGGATTTAGCTCAGTGGTAGAGCGCTTGCCTAGCAAGGGCAAGGTCTTGGGTTCGGTCCTCAGCTCCGGGGGAAAAAAAAATAGATAAAAATAAAAATAATAAATAAATAAATAAAAAATAAAAAATAAATAAAAGAGAATGCCAAATGAACTAGAGGTTTCCCTTGGGGTGGGAATGATATATTGACTTTGGGAGATCTACCGTGACAAGACTTGTTGGTGCCTATGACCCAATGCTTAATGAATGCATGGGACAGTTTTTCGTGTATGTGTATGTGTATATGCACGCTTGCATGCGTGCGTGTGTACACCTGTGCATGTGATAGAGATAGAATAATAGGAAATGAACTTACTATTCCATTGCTGCCCAAGTCATCTGTAGCAAAATGAGGGGTAATTTTTTGATTTTTTCTTTTTTGTGAGGGGGACCAGGATTTCATGTTTCCCATAGTGGTCCTACAGTAGCTGAGGATGATTCTGAACCCCAGATCCTCTGCGCTTCTACTTCCCAAGTGGTGGGGTTACAAATGTGTATTACAATGCCAAGTTTATGGTGTCTTCAGGCTCAAACTCAGCATCTTATGCAGGCTAACTGATGGCTCTACCAACTGAGTCACACCCTCATTGACTTCTGAATTTTGAAGATGGCCCCTCTGACAGGGCCAGGGAAGCAGAGGTAAATGTGCTCCTTGGGTAGCAGGATATAGCAATGGACCTCTGAATCCCAGTAGACAACAGGGTTTTTGAGGAGTCATTGGTCTAGGGCCACTGACTTTATTGCCTGTTACAGATGTCTAGAGAGATGTCCCTAGTCCTCCTGGTACCTTGGTGACTGGTACTGGGAGCTCACTGTATCCTGAGGCAAGCAGCTATAAACACTAGTGAATAGAGTTCCTCTTTAGGTAACCTCTGGCCTTGTCTACCTATGTTGCTCATTTCTGAGTCCTCATTCTTACACCCGGGCAATCTGTTCTTCTCATTTTTGTGAATCCTTCTAGATTTTGAAGACATCTATTATCTCTTCAACCTCAGCATCCTTGCTCTCTGCAAGACTTGTCAGGGACAGATTCAGACATGAAACTGGTTCTTGGAGTTGCAGTGCGGCGTTAGCCACACCTTGCATGATACTGTAAGTTGCTGGAGTTGAGGGATCTACCACATATCTACATCACAGAAAGAGCCTGGCTCTCACCCACTCCTTGACCTGGCTATGCATTCCCACCTGTGAAACAGGAGGAATACTTGTTATATTAGGGAGGCTTAAACCAACTCATTATGTGGAAATGCACTGTAAATTATGAACCATTTTATAATTATGGTGTCTGTCCATAAAGGCAATGATGGAAATAGTTTGGTGCTTCTTTTTCCTTTATTTTAATCAGTCCTGGAAATGTTTCACTGACAGGTGATTAGCTTGGAGAGTAAGTCTCCTGAAGGTTTGACTTTTGTTGTACTCTTGTAAAGTTGTGTGTGTGTGTGTGTGTGTGTGTGTGTGTGTGTGTGCGCGTGTGCGCACGTGCTTCTCAGACACTTGCTGTCACTAGACACAGATGTGCACAAACAGATGGATTTATCACTGGCCTGGTTCAAATGTGGTGTGAAGGGACCAAAGTAGAAATGTAGGTCAGTCTCCTTCCTCAGAGGTGCAAATAACAGCTTTGCTTTGGGAACCAAAATGAAGTGTTTCTATCTTTGACGTCAGCTTTATTTGATAAATTTGTTAGTTCAAGTGTGACAGCTCTTATGTTGACATGCAGGTTCACTGGAGGCTAGCATCAGCCCCAACACCATTTTGTCACTAGGAGACTCCTTGACTACCACTAATAGAATATTCTTTACTCTTTGATACCAGTTTAGACTCGGGCCTTGAGTTGTGGGTCTAGGGTACAGAAGAGTGAACTCTGGATAGCTTCTCATCTATAAAGACAAGTGTATGATCACAGTAACCAGGCAAATGACAAGAGTTTACAAGGTAGACCAGGAGATGGCTTTATTTGTGAAGTGCCTGTTGAGCAAGCATGAGAACCTGAGTTCAAATCCTTACCACTTGTGTAAAAGAGTCAAGCATGGGTGTGTCTATAACCCAAGGTGGCAGATTTGGCAAGGCCAATCCTCAGAGTTTGCTGATAAGCCAGTCAGTCTATCCAATTGATGAACAGTAGACATTGGGTTCAGTGAGAGACCTTGTCCCAAAAGATATGGTGGAGAGCCACTGAATAAGATGATAGACATTAAACTATATTCTCCACATGTGCAGGTACACACACACACACACACACACACACACACACCGAGAGAGAGAGAGAGAGAGAGAGAGAGAGAGGAGAGACAGAGACAGAGACAGAGAGACAGAGAGAGAGTGTGTGTGTGTGTTTACACGATGCTATGGGAAAGGAATGAACTTCCATAGCAGTCTAGGCAAGTTTTTTTTCTCTTTTGTGCTCTGCCTTCACAGTCTGCTGGTGTGTTTGCCACATGACAGTTAATGAATAACCGCACTCACCTGTTTCACATCAGACTGAGCATCTCAAGTGCCAGGAATGATGGCCAATTTTTATCTCCTTCCAATTAGCCATCATGGCTTCTGACACAGCAGAGAGCCAACGAATGTGTAGTAAAAATGAATGGTGGCTGGGCGGTGGTGGCGCACGCCTTTAATCCCAGCACTCGGGAGGCAGAGCCAGGCGGATCTCTGTGAGTTCGAGGCCAGCCTGGTCTCCAAAGCGAGTTCCAGGAAAGGCGCAAAGCTACACAGAGAAACCCTGTCTCGAAAAAACCAAAAAAAAAAAAAAATGGTGAATGGAGGAATGTGGTGACCATTGAGCTGAAGGAACATTTCTTGAAGAAATATTTGAAGTTATCTCTTGTAAAAATAGAATTCCCACTAGCTTAAAGGACAGCAATGTATTTCTGGGTTCTGGGTTCTTTGAGCCAAGGCTGGGAAGTAGGGCAAACTGGTTCCCCTGGGGATAGCAGCTAGGAAATGGAAAATAGGTGAATAAGAGGGATGGCATGAGAACGCTAAAGTGACTTTATCTTACAACAAGGCAAACTTTATACTAAAATTTATCCTTTAGCCAATGGGAAGCTAGTAAAAAGTTTTAAGCATTAAGGTATGTTTTAGGAAGACTGTCACTGAGAATAGATTGTGTTAGGAGACAGCTTGAAGTTGGAAGTCTAACTAGAAGGATCATACTGCCATAATCCAAGTGAAATGTCATAAGCTGCAGGACGAAGGGCTAGGAGCAAAGAGAGTAGTGTCTGACTTAGTGCCAAGCTTACCATCATTGCCATTTGTTGAGTGGTTGTCCTATGATTAGCCGTCTTTCAAAACTCATCGATGATGACAAAAATCTTGGGAAGGATGTCGATGTCATGCCCATTCTTACGATGTGTTTGTTAAAGCTTGGGGAGATGCAATAAATTTCTAAAATTCACAAAGCATTTAATGACCAAGTAGCAGCTCTGGTCCAGCTTTGCAGAGCTGTGAATTGAGCTCACTGTATCACAAGGTATATAAAGGCATCTGAGCTACATCTCTTGGGAACTCACCACCCTGTCAAGTACCATTGTTTGAGAATGTGAAGCTGACTCACTACCTAGCTGTGAGGGTCAGCTTTGCCAATTTGCATACTTCTGATCTCTGCCCCTCCCCATCTTGCCCTGTGACTCTCTGTCCACCTTTCTCTACCCATTCAAGTGCAACAGGACCATTCTGAGGAATCCTTTTCACAAAGTTCTTTTTTTCTTTGTGCCATATATATCAAGCTCACTTGTTATGTTAATCCAGAGAGATGGGGTCTGAGGTAGAGAGGTTGCCTTGTGAGAGACAGCACCAATTCAACTCTCCCAGCTTAATTCCAACTGTCTCTTCAAAGGGAAGACTTTCAAAGAGAGTACATTTTCCCTTAAAAGTTGTCACAAAAGAGAGTTTAACATATGTCAGGTAGTGTAATTATAGAAAGCAGGGGCACTATCCTTAGATGGGGAAACTCACTTTGGAAAAGCGATTTCTATGTTGACAAAATATCTCACTCCATACATCTGCTGCTACATGTATTTACAAAACACCCATACTACTGTCTGTCTACACTCTGTTTCTTCAGAGGCATGCAGTGTGTTGGCTCAACCCTGAACCAGGTTACTTGTGCAGAACAACAACAAACAAACAAACTACCAACCCATGAGTAACTCACGAGCATCTCTCCATGGAGGCTTAAGATCAAGGGCTATGTGCGCTGTGTAATTCATCCTGGCATCTTGGCTACCCTTTAGGACTGGACTGCATGTATGGACAATCTACTCTAGGCTAGATACTGCACTTCTCGAACTGTCTCAAACTTTTTAACTAACGTAGCTAGCTGAGAGACACGGTGGGCTGGAAATTAGTTCCTCTATTTCAGATGAGCACATGGCATTCAGAAAAGCAGAAATATATGCCCAAAGTGGGAAATTCAGCATCTGATCCCTTTGAACAGAAACATGATGAACAGAAGGTAAAAGGCATGCAAATGGAACAGAAGGTATAAGAAGAGGTAGGCATGGGGTAAGTGCAATTTCTTTGAGATAGGATATCAAGCTGCTTCCTGGTACATCCGTCTGCTGTCCTTCAGGATCACACTGCATGCGTGAAGTGTCTATTATAGACTACATACTGCATTGATAAACTGTCTCAAACTTGTTATCTGACATAGTTAACCAAGCAACCTGGTAGAATGAACATTAATTCCTCTATTACAGATGTGCACTTCCTGATAAAGGAACTGAGAATGTTTTCATTGCAGTTCAATTCCTCCCAAAGTTTGAAACAGTGGAAGGGATGGTCCTGTGTGGTGCAGGGGTCACTGGAAAGAGGAAGCAGGCAGCTCTACTGCTAACATTCATTAGATGAATATGACATCATAGGGTTCTAGCACGTTGGCTTTAGGGGCCAGAACACAGAATTCCTGGTACTTCCGTGGACACCTAATGCTTGAGGTTAAACACCCACTGATGGATTCCAAGTGGTAGACGGAACAGACATTGATTTTAAATGGACAATCAGACATGTTTATTTCCAAACAAGAAGATAATAAGATGATTGTATCCTCAATAAAAAACAAAACAAAACAAAACAAAACTTTTTCTGTTCAATATCAAGCCAGTCTAGGAACTGTGGTCAGAGAGTCCTGATAAACTTAGTATTAAAGCTAAATGAGTTTTGGAGGGCAAATGTTAGAACTAACATAGACTCTAGGCTAAATCTGACCTGACACCTCTATTTATAAATAAAGTTTTATTGGAACCCAGCCATGCTCAATTTTTAAAAATAGATGTATGGGAGCCCACAAAGATTCCAACTTGTGGTTTGACTCAAGGTCAGAGTGAGTTTATGTTGCTCTCCAAGGCTGCATAATAGGGTGCAAAGTCATGGTTATCAGGTGTCTTATACTTCAAGGCCTAATCACAAGATGCTTTGCCATGGGGCATGGTTACCAGATGTTTGGGAGAGTCTACACTTGGTTGTTCATGGTGCTTTGATCTTGGGGAGGTCTTTTGCCTCTCCCCTTGCTAGTGTATAAAAAGCCCATTAGAAATAAACTCAAGGCTGCTGGATAATGACCCAGGGCCCTTCCGAAGCTATCCTGCATCTCTATCTTTTCTCTTCATCTACTATATTTCCTTTCTAGCATTTCTCAATTCCTCACTCTCCTCTTCAAGGAACCCTTTGATAGGTTGGGACTGAACTCTAACACTGAACCCTGACACAGATGTCCTTGGTTGCCTTTATGTTCCAGTAACAGAATTGGATAATTGCAAACCATACAGTTTACAAAGCTTTAACTTTAAATATTAACTCTCTTGCTTATTATAAAACATTTGCCAATCTTTGATATACACTATATTAAACTTGATGTTTCTTATTTTTTTGTTTCTCTGTTTCATAATTTCATTTGTATAGGTCTCCCTGTTTTATCTCTCTTCCTTTGAGTCACAGTGTTTCATTTAACCTCAGAAACTTGCAAATGACTAAACTTCAGAGAAAACTTAGCCAAAATGAAAAGAGGGTTATTGGCCCATATGTTCAAGTCTGATTTGCTTTTATGAATGTCTGGAATTGTAGAATCTGTCATTAAAGCATTTGTGTTTATTCTCTCTCTCTCTCTCTCTCTCTCTCTCTCTCTCTCTCTCTCTCT
>CABHPH010152238.1:0-15693 GCA_902168325.1 Peromyscus nudipes | reverse complement strand
CTGCTGAGTTCATTTTGTGTTTATTCTCTCTCTCTCTCTCTCTCTCTGTGTGTGTGTGTGTGTGTGTGTGTGTACTATTCTCAATTTTGGGACAAAAAATGATGGCTAGGTGCTATGATTCTTGGTAGGTAAAGTGTTTCTTTACTCTTGCCCAAAGCTGAAAAGTCTCAGAGGACTTTCTTTGATGTTAGGCTCATGCCCATCTCTGTGGCCAGTCATTGAGGTCAACAGTGAAAGATACCGAGACACAAGCATGGGTCCACTTTGGTTCCTGGGTATGTGATCCACTAGAACAGGAAGGAACACAGCAGTGCAGACTTTCTAGGATGGAGAGTTTTCTTACCCCGTGTATCACCCAGAATGACCCTCTTGCTTTATCGGCAGAACCTGCTGACTCCAGTCCTTGAAAATGTAAAACTGACATCTCCTAAGCTCATCAATTTGCTTACTTCTTGGTACCATTGCTAGAATCTCCCTAAGTACATTTGAAACAAATCTCTCACACAGTTCACACTTTTCCATCCTTGGCTCTTCTTCCATGAGCTAATGACAAACAGAACAATCTCCCCTCTGTTCCCACCTGTCTCAAACCTCTTAGCACTTTTTTTTGTTAATGCATGCTTTGCTCCACACAGATACATCAGGTCAATGGTGGTTCATTCTGACTTTTTACAATACTTCCATGAAAGACATACTACTCAGAATATTCCTGCATCCTATTATTCCAGCTAACTTCTAACTCTGTCTGTATTTCCTTTGATCTCAGAACCATCCCCATAGCTTCAAAACAGCCTATGGGTTGTTCTTTACTATCTTTGAGCTCCAGGATACCCAGATGCAGCACCAGGCTGGATGATCACTACTTGTAAGCTGAAGCATTCACCGTCTTCCCCCTTGCTCACAACAGCCCCATGGTCCTGCCCCTACCCATCATCATCTCTCCCACCATTGCAGCATCTCTCTCCTCAATTCACTGCTCCATGGTCTTCGTTCATTTAAAATAAGACACGCTTCACTGGATCTGCGACAAGCCCTGAAGAAAGTCTGACCCCCAGCTGATATTCTAGAATAGGTATTGTCTCTGTCTCCTAGATCTTGGAGCCAAACATTCTTCACCTGCATTCTCAAGCATCATCCAGATTCCTCATCTGACTGTGAAAATGTTTGTGGTAGTTTGAATGTCGTTGTCCCCCATTCGCTCATAGCGAGTGGCACTATTAGAGGTGTGGCCTTGTTGGAGAAGGTGTGGCCTTGTTGGAGGAAGTGTGTTACCGTAGGGGCGGGATTTGAGGTCCCCTGTGCTCAAGCTACACTCAGTGTGACACTCAGTTCACTTCCTGTTGCCTGCAGATCAAGATGGAGGACTTCACCGTGTCTGCCTGCATGCCACCATGTCCTGCCATGATGACAATGGACTAAACCTCTGAACTGTAAGCCAACCCAATTAAATGTTCTCCTTTATAAGAGTTACTCTGGTCATGGTGTCTCTTGACAATAATAGAAGCCCTAACTAAGACAATGTCTGTTATACTTTTTGGTGGGGGGAATTTTTTAAAACACTGTGTTTTAATATAGATACTCATGTTAAAGTGGGCATCTATGAGAATACACATCAATCCTATAAAATTTTTAACATCCTAATTAGATGTTCCAGGCTCATCTTCAGGGCACAACACAAGACCTAGCCAACACATTTTGATATTGAGAGCCTCAGTTACTTAGCAGTATTTTCTGCTTGCTTAAACTTTATATTTCATGATAAGATTTAGAATTAGAATCCCCAGATTTAGGCCTTGGTTCTTCCTTTTATGACTAATGAGGGAGAATTTTTAATTGAGTTTCTTGAACCTTTCTTTCTGCATTTATTTGTAACTACCTTTTGCTGGTTAGTGACTAAAGTTAAGGCAGTGCATAGGGGCATAATCTTAAAACTGAAATACAATAAAAGTATCAGTTGTTACCAAAAATAAAAATCGAATCCTTCAAGTTTATGCTCTTCAATATATGACTTCCATGGGAAAATATACTTAAATACTCCCTGCCACAATTTAATATTTTCTCTGATGAGATGTGATGTGGAGAATCATGGGCACATTAATTACCTGGTTGAAAGACAGCTTTAGCAGAGCTTAACAACTGCTGGAGGAGGACTCTGACAGGTTTGCTATAGAAACCAAACCAACATTAACAGATGTGCCTGGCACTTCATGGGCCCCAACTCTGGAGAGGTGCAGCTACCTCTCTGTCTTTATCTCCAGTAGTTTGACTTGTGGCTACCATTTCCTGATGGTCCCCCCACCACATACACACACAAGCTTTATTATCTGTTCTTTTTCTAAGGATGGCTATTTTCTTGACAACTCCACGCTGATACACAATCACAAAGATGCTCTGTAGGCAATTATAGGTACCGAGGGAATGACAGGATGGAGGTGCGCAAGCTTCACAGGAGAGCCCACACCTGGCATGCAGAGAGCTGACTGACAGGCCCTCACAATGAAGGCAGCAGTTGTCAACATGGTGATGGTACAGTTAATCACAGGATTCTGTCAGTGATGCTTGGGTATTTGCTGACGTGCTCCAAAGTTCCCTTTCCTCCAGCTTGGAACAAAGCCAATTTAAGCATTGTTTGGAAGAAGACAACGGCTTCAAGGTGGCAGGGGAGGGAGTCTACTGAGCTCGCCAGACATTTCCTGTCCTTACATTCACTCTTTGACCTTGATCACACAGTATCAATATTTATAGATAGCTGGTGTTTTCAGTTTTGCATAGCTCTTCCAAGCTGGCTACACATAGAGTGATATTTGGAGATAACCGTTTGCTAGGTGTTCTGGGCAAAATGTTTATTCCGCTTTTTGCAAATCAGACATTTTTTCAAATATAACTCCCTTCATAATCTGAGCCCCCAGTAAACAAGTAACCAAGCATACACAGATGGCCAGTGCCCCATAAATATTAAAAATGCATTAGTCAGTCTAAGGTTTTCTTCTGTATGTCTCAAGAATTGTCAATCACAAATGAACAGGTCCTATTTGTAGAGAAAGGACAGATTTAAAATGACAAAATCAGAACGTTTCTCAGAATCCTGGGAAGGATGGCACTTAAAAAAAAATCAGTGACACCAAAACTTCAAGTGAGTTGTCTTGGGTGTCTGTCAGATTTTAGATGTATTGCTCTCTCAGAGCCTATGTATTCCAGATGAAGTGGTTGCTGAAGGAAAACAATTGTGATATTCAGGAAAGTTGACTTGGCAAGAAAATTAGGATTGAACTCATGCCGTTATGACATAATGTAGGAGTTTATAATTGCAATTTGTTATGAAACAGTTGGACCAGATCCCAAGAATGGATGTTCTAATGCTCCGTGGAGACACTGGAAAGAAATGTACCATCAGGATAGATGTGGTGACAGAGTGCAAGCTGGCCTGTTGGGCTCTGTTAACATTAACAAGTCCACTGAAGTCCCATGTGTGGCCCTTCATCAGACAGGTCTAGAAACTCAGTCGTCCCAGGGTTGTCTCTTGTAAAAGGCAATTCTTGTGTTATCAACTCAGATATTGAAGCCCAAAACAATGGGACTCATTAGGCAAGAAGGATAAAACTATTTGGAAAGGCAGACATTCGTCTTCTTTCCTTTTTGTCTCTCAATCTCTGTCTCTCTTCCTCTATTTCCCTTCTTGTGCGTGCGTGCGTGCGTGCGTGCGTGCGTGCGTGCGTGCGTGCGTGCGTGTGTGTGTGTGTGTGTGTGTGTGTGTGTTTGTGTGTGCATGCATGCACACATGTATGGGTGTGTGTGCATGTGTGTGTGAGCGTGTATTGGTGTGTATATGCGTGTGGGTGGATGCATTAGCTATGTGCATGTGGAAGCCAAAGGTCAATTTGGATGTTGTTTTTCAGGAGCTATTAACCTCCTATTTTGAGACAGGTTATCTCACTAGCTTGAATCTCAGTACTTTTGGGTAGGGGCCAGTGAGCCCCAGCGATGCTATCCATTCATCTATTGCCTCCATTGCCAGTGCTGTGATTACAAGCATGGGCCACCATTCCTGTTTTGTTGTTGTTGTTTTTTTATTGTTTTGTTTATACTGTGGGTTCTGGAGCTGGAACTTAAGCCCTCATGTCTTCATGCGCCATCACTTGACTGAGCTGTCTTCCCAGGACAGGCTTTCTTTTGGTTTAACCAACCTTCTGCCTGTAGACAAACTCCAACAGAAGCCAATATTTCCAGGAGCTTCAGTATCACAAAAGGCAGGCAGTTACGTAGACAACACATAACCGGCATTATGCATTCACCTTAAGCATAATGCACATTAGGAAAATGGAGTGCTGAAGACTCTACCTGGCCACCTTCTGCAGAAGGGAGCTCTTGCATTTTCACTCCAACACCCCCACTACAGTCTACCTTTCTCTATCGTTCTGTTGTTAATGATCCTCAAATACAACCTTCACATCTTTAACTAAGGCGATGTTTCCAAACTAAAATTAGTACCATGCTGGATGCCTCGCTGTCTTTTCAAACAGATATTCTTTAGATACTTGCTCAGCATTTTGAACTCTGTGAGTCCTGCACAGAGGGAGCTTAAAAGTGGAGCCCTGTGGCTGCATTCAGCCTCTGCTGTTCCAGATAGCCCCCGTCTGGCCCAATTTTGCATTTCCCACTCAGAAAAAAAAATGCTCTGCAGGATGCAGGAGAGACCTCCCTAAAACAGTGGCTTAAAAATGATGTTATTACTCAAACTAGGTTTTCTGATCAAAAATTTCTCCAGGAAATAGAATCTTGCATATTAATGTTTGATACATGTGTGATTTTTAAGTCTGGGGATGTTTCACAGAAGTTTCAGATCTGATGCTGTAGCAGTCACCTGCAGGCATGCTCCTTGACCGGCTACATCCAGAGACGTTGGTTTCGCTGTCTTGGGAAGATTTGCTCTAGTTACAATGTAAAGTATACATAATCTGTAGACCTCTCAAACTTTCCCTTTCTAAGACCATTCACTTATATATTCACCTATCTAATAAATATTAATTGATCACCATCTAGGCCACAAAGTATAAACATTAATGAGTACTTAAAGATATGTGAGGTACGGTCACTTGCCAAAGACCCCGTCTATGGGAAGAGATGGGTCTGTAAGCAGATGGCTGTAAATGTGTTGGTGAAGAAGAACAGCTAGGAACATGGGGATGCAGGGAGGAGCATCCTACTGCAGATTTGAGTGTGGAATTCCAAAAGGCTTCCCTGGGGTGGGGCCACTTAATGGGTGAGAAAGAGATGGGATGGGGGTGCAGGCAGAAGAGAAATGACCTCGTTTCTTCTGAGCTGGGCTCATGGCTTCCTTCCACAGGTGTGGTAGCTCACTTTCCACTCCTCCATCCTGGGCTTCCTCTGTCTCCCTCTGACAATAATCCTTGCTATGAGAGTAGAGACCAGGGTCTGTTTATTAAATTAAACACTAGTGGCACTGGCCTTTCTTTTTTATTAAGCAACAGTTCATCATTAAGCACATTCGTAACCTCCTTTTACTTTTCTAAATAAGCTTCAAAACCAAGGTTCTCCATTGGAGCGATTTCACTTGTCGGCAACACAGAGAGATATTCTGGATTTCCAAACTGGGAAGGTTGTTATTGGCAACCACTGAGTGTGTGTGTGGGGGGGGATGCTGCTAAGAATTCTACAGTGCACCCACCATCTCCTCACAATGTAGAATTATCCATCCTTTATTCCTGTGGGACCAAGATTTAAAAAACAAAAACACAAAAATATGTTTATATAAAAAACCCCTAATTTTTAGATCTTGTTTTGTCAAATAAATTGTGATTTTTTTTGGCAAACCAGTTTACCATAAGCTATGATTGATTTGTCCATAAAATGAATATTTATTTTAGGTAAATGACTTATCACAGTGTTTCTCAACCTCCCCAATGCTGTGACTCTTTAATACAGTTCCTCATGTTGTGGTGACCCCCACAATAATAATATAATAATACAATTATTTACATCACTACTTCATATCTGTAGTTTTGCTACTGTTACAAATTGCAATGTAAATATTTCGGGAGATAGGGGCTTGCCAAAGGGGTTGCGACCCACAGGTTGAGAACCACTGACTTACCAGTTCCTCTCCAATTCTAAGAATCTGAGAGTTCAGGTTTAAAGCTGAGTAATCCACAAATAATCTTCTCATTTCAGGTTTTATTGCTGTGGTATATTGGTTCTAGGTAAAGCTTTATCTGTGTGTTAAGAAGGACTCTCTCAGCTTGACCCTGGGATGCTTTCAAGGTGTGTGGCTGGGACCCTGCAGTCTGTTTCCAGTTTGGTTCACTCTCTGGTCACACAGCTGTAGCTATGAGTTCCAGGTTAACCTCAACACCTTCCAGAAATGCAAGCATCACCCAAGAATAATTGATATAGTACGATGTGACTGCTATCACTGCAGATTACCTGTGGTCTTCAGTTCCTTCTCTCCCATCTCCACCACCCCATCATCTGACTCTCTGCACACTCTGATCAGAGGCAGGAGACAGAAAATGAAGGGGAGGCCAGTAGCTCTGCTAAAGGGTACTCCAGTTATAGAGTACTTCCAGAAAGGATAAATGCAGCTGGCCGAGCTTACTAGACTAATTCTGTGTACCAGCCTGAAGATAAATGTTACTATTTTTCATTGGAAAATGAAGAAACTGAGCCTCAGAAAAGTTGAGTAATTTGCTTTGACTGTTCAAAAAGGAATTAACATAAAGTGAACAAAGGCCATGAGTGTTGCATTGGGTGTTGTTGGCTCCTATTCCTAATGAGAGGAGAACTAGTGTCTAGTTGATCAGCATTTGGGAGGCAGTGAATCCACAGCTGTACCCGGGATGGTGAGGCAGGGTAGTATGATAGGAAAAGCACACCTTTTGTAACCCTAACTTTCTTCACTTGAAACACCAATGTACCTATAGTGGGTAGCCATTCCAACTTTGGTCTGGAAGTTCCAACCCCCATTAAGGCTTTGGTAATTATCAATAGTACCAATTCTTGATTCACAAGTTGAGTGTACAAGTAGTTGTTGACTATAAATCACAGTGGCCATAGTACAGCATATGCTCAATAAATAATGACCATTTTCATCACTGCTTACTCATTGGCACGTATGCAATCTCTAAAATCTTCAAATTTGGAAGACCCTGGTCAGCTTGAAGGACTTAGAATTACAGGACATGAGGCTGTTCAGTATTAGCATAGTTTATAGGCTGGATTAATGCCATGTGCATACCTCACATAGACAAACAATTCTCTACCTTAGTAAGCTTAGGCCCATCAAAACTGCTTGGCAAAGTCTTGTTCAACTAAATTCAAAAAAGGAATCTTTTTAAAAAGCTCTATTATCTGCCAATCGATTCAACTACTTTGTTCCCATTCTGAATCTACTCGTGAAGGAAATATTTCATATTTAGATCTGATGGGATTTACTGTAGTTCTTCCTCTATATTATACGCTATGTGAGGCAGTGCCATTCATAGCTCTGGTTCCCATGGGGAAACTTACAGTAGCGCTATCAATGAGGACCCTTAGCCATCCCCAGCAATCTAATGCTCCCGTTAAGTAAGAGCCTGATAAAAGTGTGGTGATATTTTATCTGTTTTCTCCAATAAAATTTATCTGAGAATCAGAGGAAAAAGCCAGCCACTATATTAGGTATACAAGTCAGGCAATGGTAGCACACGCCTTTAATCCTATCACTTGGGAGGCAGGAATCCGTCTGGATCTCTGTGAGTTCAAGGCCACACTGGGAACAGAGCCAGGCATGGTGGCACATGCCTTAAATTCCAACACTAGTTAATCATAAAGGTCTATATAGACAGACAAGAAGTGACAGAGCTGGGCTAGAAGAGGAAGTGATGTAGCTGGGTGGATAGGAAATGAGTTGGCAGAACAGAAAGGCATATAGGTGTGGGTACACAGGAAGTAGCTCTCTTTGGAAGCTGCAAAGTTAGTGAGGTGAGGTTAGCTGTGGCTTTTCCTATTCCTCTGATCTCTCAGATTTTAACCCTGATGTCTGGCTCTGAGATTTTTATTTAATAAGACCTCTTAAGATTGTGCTACATACAAGTCTCACTCTCTCTGTCATCTCTCTCATCTCCAAAGACAAAGTGGAGACCAGTAGAGTCAATGGGCATCAGTGGAGAAATGTTTAGTGCATTAGGAATCATTGGATGAGGTCAACATGAAGAGTCCATGGAATAACTGCACTCGGCTGTTTTCAGCCACAGAGCTGAAGTCTTTTTCTTGGAGACATAATAAATGCTGAAAGAATCTCAGTGGGTACAACTACATCGAACATGCCTTTCAGACGGGTGTTTTCACCTTTCTCAGGAGAAGCAGCACTGAACTGAATCATGTTGCACACAAAGCAATATTAGACTATGACTTCATTTGGAATTAGGGTCTTTGCATACATGATTTAAGATGAGTCCTTGCTGGGTAAAGTAGAGTGGGACCTAAATCCAGTTTAAAAAGAAAAAGGAAAGACATATGGACTGTCAGAGACACAAAAGCAGAACCTGCTGCATTAGAAATCATTGCACTAGGAAACACTCCATTGAATGGTAGGCTAACAGGTGATTCATAATTTTTCACAGATGCTTGGGAAGACTAATATAGAAAGACCTTTTAAATCTATATCAGTAAATAACCCTTTTAAGATGATTTTGAAACAAAAATGATTGGTTCTGGAAAAGACAAATCAATCACTCAGAATTGACTGGAGTTGTCCACTAGGGGTACTGCTTATCCTTAACCTTCAAGGGTCCCTGGAATATAAAACAGTGCCTCAAACATTCTTGGATACAGATGAAAACCTGGGTGGAAATAGGCAGGCACTTGAAAGTTAATACAACATGCCTTCCCAGCTTAGAATTCTCCCCTACCTTTCATTTGTCTGTTGTTTCATTTTGCGTTTCAATTGACCTTTGTTTTAAATTGAACTTGAGCAAAAATAATGGGATTTGATATGACAATACGGTCTTGGTTCAGTTTTCTATTACCGGGAGAATTCAATTCATTGTGCGAAGGGTGTCAAGGGGTCTTGCTGAAGGTGCTCAATGTTTGATTAGTATTTTAAAGGAGGTATGTGAGGTATGAATCCTATCCATCCTAAAAAGAAGCCTAGAGAATAGCAAAGCCACTCTTTGACTATCAGAACCACCATCCTACTGCAGGACTCAAATCTTGGACCCATTTGATGGTATAGGAGTCACAAAAGAAAGCATATAACTTAAAATTCAGTACCATAAGGCTGAAGGAATGGCTCAGTGGTTAAGAGCACTGGGTTCTCTTTCCGACAGCCCAGGTTTGATTTCCAGTACCCACATGACAGCTCTTAATGTTTTATAACTTTAGTCTCAGGAGAGCCAATGCTCTACTGGCTTCCAGGGTTAGTACTGCATGCACGTGGCACACAGACATACCTGTAGGACAAGCCCTCATAAAATTTAGAAATGAAACAACATAACATGAAAACAAACCAAAACTCAGTACTTAGGTTAGTAGGGAATGCCAGCAACAATTAAGTATGTGGAAGAATGGTCTACTAGGAGGCTGGCAACCATGAATAATGTGACAGTTTGGGGACTGTCATTTGGCTAGGGTGAGAAGTTTTGGGGTCAGGCCATTTAGCTCCACAGCAATGGCCTTTTGATATTTCTATAAGGCCTTGCAGAGGTAGGGAATACAGGGGAAGTGGAAAAGGTGGGTGATGGATTATGGAAATCTCTCTGATTCTTGTCTGGTAGTAAATGTGGAACAAAGATAAGAAGGATCAAACAGGTCTACACCCCTTCCCTCTTCCCTGAAGTACAACTGAATTTGACAGTCTTGCCTACAAGTGTTTCATTACCAGAGCTTTCAAGTAGACAGTGGGTACCGTTACCTTTATGTTTACTATTTCACATCACACATCCATTAGCTATGCAGAGAATTGCAGGAAAGTAGCTGTATTCCTGGCTTACCACAGGCCCGGAGGTTAAAGATGTATCCCTATGTCTCACAGCTAGAAAATAACTAATCTGGGATTAGATTAGCAACACGAGTATGAGTCTCAGCTTTTCTCTAATATGTACTCTGAACTTATTTTGAAAGCTACTTCCATTGACTGCATGCAAGGGTGTTTAGTCTCAATCCATTCCCAGAGCTAGTCATCAATACCATGCTACTGGGAAACAGACTAGGAATGGAAATCTATCACTTTGTTAATCTTTTTTTATTATCTACCCATAAATATATATTTCTATTTAATAAAATACATATTTCAACTTTCAAGAAAGACCCTTTGGGCAGACAAGCATATTTCTTTAAAAAGACCATTTAGGAAATACAGGGTAATTTCTGAACTATTTTCTCTGAGGTTGTTCTTGTGGGAGAGAACCGTTTCACTGTGTGCCTGGAGCTGGATCTGGCATGTCCCTCAATGCCATTCAACTCAATGTGAAAGCAATGGTATGGAAATCTTGCAAGTTTGTGTTGCTAAGTTTTTCTGTAGTCATTTAACTAGTTTAAATAAAACGCCATTACTTCATTGTTTGGGGTAAATGAATCCAGGCTTCTTCAAACTTGTCACATATTCCACTGGTAGCAGATCAATTTCAGTAGCAACTAATGAATGTGATTCCAAGCAAAGCGGTCATAGTTATAACCCAAAGTGATAATATTGTTATGTGTCAGGTACTCTATGTATTTAGCAGCCTTGAGCTTACACAAAACTTGTAGTTAAGTTTGGTTTTGCTCCTTTGTTTTTCTACATCAGAGATATTGTGACATTTTATGTAAGAGATTATGTAGGGAGGTTAAACATGTGACTGAGACCACATAATTCATCTAAGGACTTAAGTTCTCATTTGTCCGAGGCAAAGTCCATGCTCTTAACCCTGCTATAAATCAAAATACAAAAGACTCAGTGTTTATACTATCCATAGCAGCCCAAGTACCAGACCATGGAACTATGCACGATATTAGAGAGACCAAGCAATATACCAAGAATATTCATTAATTGACTGTTATCTTCTAAATGTAATGATGATTGCCTGTGGTGTAAAAATAAATATGTCAGACATAAAACCTGATTACTTAAAGTCAATATACTAAAAATGAACCACCTGTGATGGTGTGACCAAAGACTGACTTTGAAATTGGAGTTGGTATATGATATTTCTATGTAGTAATTTCCTCTCAAAGTATTCTTTCCAAGGACAGAGAACATTCACTAGTCTCAGACAGTAAACAACTCACAAGTCTTAAAAAGCTGAAATTAACAAGATTCACAAGGCATCATCTTTCTCAAAGTTTTAAGCAGTAAAGGCTTTGGGGAAGGAGAAGAGACTCTTCAGCCAGTTGAGCTGCCTTCAAGTTATACAGAGAGCTCCAGGAATGTAGCTCTGGTGAGATGTCACAGAGTCTGTGGTGGAGTTTTGGTGATAGAGTTGCCTATGAGCTGTCCCTGCTTCTATAAGTAACTCTCTACCTATATTCCTATGAGCAACTCCAGTCAACTCATTGGTCTGCCAAGTTGGATTCTGATGTAATTGTTACTTTGTCTGTTGTTGCTTTTCTGAGGTGAACAGACATTTCTTCATGTCTCCTCAGGAAAAGTCTCACACAACAGACAGGCTACTGTCCCTGAGAAAAGGACAAGAGGACCTGGCTTGTCTGGCACAATGGCTCAAGCCTAAAATCATAGCTCTTGGAGGGTGGTGCAGGAGGATTGCTACAAATATGAGACCAGCCTGGGCTTTATGAGTTTCAGGCTAACCTGGGTAACAATATAAGATCCTGTCCCAAAAAGCAAAGCAAAGAAACATAGAAAATAAGAGAAGTGAAAAGAAATTAAAAGAGGACCCATCCCATGAACAATTGAGATTGAATATTGTCTACAAGACAAAGACAGCACTATGTACAAGAACCCAGGCAAAAGAGAGTTGAGCCGGGTGGTGGTGGCGCACACCTTTAATCCCAGCACTCAGGAGGCAGAGCCAGGCGGATCTCTGTGAGTTCGAGGCCAGCCTGGGCTACCAAGTGAGTTCCAGGAAAGGCACAAAGCTACACAGAGAAACCCTGTCTCGAAAAACCAAAAAAAGAAAAAAAAAAAAAAAAGGAGAGTTGAGAGGTAGGGTAGCACTGGGAGAGAATAAACAGAAAAGGGCAGAGGTAGGATGTCAACAGAGCCACATCCTGATGCTGTCTGTGATGTGGGGATAGGTCATGGGTTTCATTCTGCCGAGTTCATGAAGGCTCCTTGATTCTTTTCCTCACTGAAGCTCCATCTCTAAACTCTTCCCAGGGTACTCATGTCTGCTAAATCAACATCAGTAGCTTCTCTTCTGGTAAGTTAGGTGAGATTTTTCCACATTACAAACATGTAATTTGCAAATATGGGCACTTTTCTTTCGTATTTGTATGCCAATTAGCCTATTAGAAATTTGTTTTTGCCTTTTTGCACTTTCTAGTACTGTCAGCAGAATGTTGAATAGAAATGATGAGCTGGGCACTTTCTTATTTCTTTGGCTTTTTTTTAAAAGTCTTGATACAAAGTTTTCCAAATTTTATCAGTATGAGGTTATAAATAAGCTTCCCGTGTATGTATTATCATAATTTTAAAAAGTCCCCAACCATTCTTAGTTATAAAGAATTTATGCTATAATTACTTTTTATATTTTGAGTAGGTGATAGATTTTTTTCAGTATCTTATGCATCAGTTGATAATGCCTATTTTCTTTCTTTACATCATTACACCAACTTACATTTCTAGGATAAAACCTATTTGGTTATGATGCATCATGCAACTAGATTTTTAACTATTTTATACAATTTTGCATAATATTCACAAAGAATATTAGTTTATAGTTTTTATAAGGTCTTTGACAAATTTTGGCATAAACTGAATAGAAAGGAACTCCTCCCACTTCCTAAGTTTTTATGATACAGATATTATTTCTTCCTTCAGTGTTTGCTAGAACTTACCAATCAAACCGTATGGCTTTCGAATTATTTTCATGAGAAGGATTTTGATAAATGTAATTTATTTTTTTAAATTGATATGGTGGCTTTAAATTCTTGTTTCATCTTCTCAAAGTTTTGAGATTCTCTCACTTCAGAAGTCTACTTAGAATTAATTTTATGCCACTTCATACAGGATGCAGAAACTTACCATCATCATTGGTCATTTTTCTCCTTGTTCTTTATTAAGTAGTCTTGGTGTGATTTCATACACACGTGCTGCATGCCCTCAAAGACAATGTAATCTTATGATGAATGATCTTATGTATTTGAAAGAAAAGTGACTTTTGTCAGCTATATTTCCCCTGGGTTTGGAACCCCGCGTTCCTCTCAGAGGTTTGTATCTCTATCTAGCATTTGCTTCCTGCAACTGAAGAACTCAGCATTGCTGTCGATCACTTCTGGCGGCAGACAAAGCCCTTGAGCTATTTTTCCACTTAACCATTACCACGTTTGCTCCATACTTGCGGTATATTTTGTCTAGATGTGGGCTTGGGGGTTAAAATTTCTTCTAGTCTTTAATGATTATGATCCATGTATTCTCTTCTTTATTTTGTTGTCCCCGATAAAAGTCAGTGATAAATGCAAACATTATTCCCATCTTTCCTCTGGATACTCCTGAGATTGTCTTTCCTTTCGTCTTCCACTGGTGTGAGTGGAAGACACAAAGGCTCATTTTCCTTCATATTTGTCCATGTTGTGATTCAGTGAACTTCTTGAATATGCAACTATACCTTTCTCTGGTTTTTGTGGTCATAGTATTGCCTCTAGCTGCTCTGTCCTCTTCTTTGAAACTTCAATTACTTGTTAACATTTTTTGAAATGGTCATAGCCTCCGAGGCTCTGTTGATATTTTTCTCCACCCTTTTGTCCCCATATGACCATGTTAGGTATTTTCTGTTGGTCTATGTTTAAATTGTATGTCTCTGTCTTTTATTGCTCCTGTTAAGCCCATTCAGACAAAATTCTGTTTCAGACACTGTGTTTGTTAGTTCTCAAGGTAGTTTTTCAGTTGCTTTTACTTTTGTTACAGTTATTATATCTATGAAATATATATATGTATATATATATATAATTATTTGTCCACAGACTCTAATGTCTTGTCTATGCAATGATTAATCTCCATTGGCAAACTTTGTTTGGAAAGGGCCGGATTATAGTGAGCTCATATGCTATGGGCAAGACTTTATTTCTTTATCCCTCACTCTATAGTAATCATACACCATAGAGATTTCATTGTGACAATTTAATGCATGTATAAGCTCATTTATTCCTGTTATTCACATTTCTTCCTGTATACTGATCCCCTTTACTTCTCTGTCTTTCCTTTTATTTTCCATATATAAGTGAAAAATGTGATACTTGTCTTTCTGAGTCAGCCTTCTTTTGCTTAATGTGTTTATCTCTATTTGTGTCTCTCTTTCTATAAATGGCATTTTATTCTTCACAATATCTGAATGATTTCCTTATTCATTGCTGGGTTTATGGGAGCCTAGACTGATCCCATGACTTGGATACTATGACTAGGGCAGCAGTAAATGTGGACGTGCAGGTCTCTTTCTGGTGGGCTGCCAATGATTCTTTTGAGTATTGTCTTGATTACTCTTCTGTTGCTGTGATAAAACACTATGACAGAGGCAGCCTAGAGAAGACAGGGTTTATTTAGCTTAAGGTTCCAGATGGGTAATAGCCCATGATGGTGGAGCAGAGGTAACGGGCTGCCTAGCAGGCAACTGAGGTGACAGGAGAGAGCTCACAGTGAACAACAGACAGGAAACAGAGAGAGAACTCAGGCCATAGGTGTTTTTTTTCCATTTTTTTATTTTATTTTATCATTTAATTTAATTTTACATATCAGCCACGGATTCCCTTGTTCTCCCCCCCCACCCCCCCAGCCTTCCCCTCAGCCCACCCTCCATTCCCATCTCCTCCAGGGCAAAGACTCCCCTGAGGATTGATGAACTCAGATCTTTTATTGTGTATACCATGTTTATGCTCTAATAGAAACAGTGGTTTAACTACAAGAATCAAGGACTTTTAATATTTTCTTCAGTGTTTAAATACCAGATTAATGTATCTTTCTATTATATTGTGTTTCGATGTTGGATTTTAGAAATTGCTGTTTGGTGGGCCTGGATAGCTGGCTCAGTAGTTAAGAGCACTGGAGGACCTGGGTTGAGTTCCCAGCACCCACCTGGCAGCTTACAAGTGTTGATAACTCCAGTTGCAGAGGACCTGAGATCCTCTTCTGACCCCTGTGGTTACTGCACATACACACAAAATAGAAACTTAATGTTTTGATTAATGAATTTTCATCATTGTTTTATTATCTAGAAGAGTCCTCTGATACAGATGAAATGATGGCTGAAGTGAAAATACTTGGAATTTATGTCTTTCCTCAGGATTTTTGGAAGAATGTGAAAGAGGTAAGATGGCAGCTCATTTTTTGAGAAGGTTTCTGGGGACTTTGATAGACAGTTCCATTTGAATGCTTCACCTTACAAACCATAACCCCTCTGGTTTTGTTCTTTTTTTTTTTTTTGAGGGAGGAATGCAGGATTATGTAGACAGACTGGCCTGGAACTAACTAACTTTCTTTCTTCCTTCTTTCCTTCCTTCTTTCCTTCCTTCCTTCCTTCCTTCCTTCCTTCCTTCCTTCCTTCCTTC
>CABHPH010152237.1:0-37804 GCA_902168325.1 Peromyscus nudipes | reverse complement strand
TGGGCACACACACCTGTGCACACATATGCACACACCTGCATTAGCCGCAAGAGGCCCATAATGATGCTACTGCTGAGTTCTGTGTATGGAAAGGGTTCCACCTGGGCAAATAGATATATAGATGCATGGACCGCTCTGGCATCATTGATATGGGAATAAATAAGACTAACGATAGACACCGAGTAGTCATTAGAAAGGGACTAAGGACTCGAGGGCCAGGCCTCTTTACATCAGCTACGTCCTTTTCCGTCAGTTCTCAAGAGGAAATGGGTGGCTGTGACCCTGAATTTTCAGAATAGCTTCTCTGTCACCCAACATTTATTGGTGTGTGTGTGTGTGTGTGTGTGTGTGTGTGTGTGTGTGTGTGTATGTATGTTCACTAATGATATCAGAACTAATCTTTTATTTTAGAGCTACTTTTGCCTCCCCAATGGCAAACAGTCCCTCTGATTTGTAAGTGGTGAGTACCAGGTAATTCTTTCAAGCACCATGCCAAGGTTATGGGCAGTGATGTAACTCCTGGACTGGCAAACTACGGTGCAGAAATCAAATCATTCTTTTTTTGTTGTTCAATCATTCATTCACTACATGACAGACCCTCTGTAAGCTAATGCTGGTCCAGGCTCTGGGGACTCTGATTTGCTGGAACACTTGTTCTTAATGGAAGAGATTTTTTTCTCCTCCTGCCTCCTTAGGTCTCCTGGGCTGAGATCCAAGGTGATGGGGCAGGGAGAAAGCAGTAGAGCTGGCAGGGGACTAAAGCATCATAGAAGCATTTTTAACAAATGCAATCACTGTCACGGCTTCTCTCTTTGGGTCACCTGTGAATTAGAAATTATATGACTATTTGGTTGATTTCCTATTCCACTCAACCATGTCCTGTGATTTAGAAACGTCTCTTAAATACATGAATATGTGCAGTCTCTCATTCTCATTGAGAAATTATGGCAGTCAATGACCTACCTGTGAAGTGCTCAGAAGATATTTTAAAACTGCAAGAAATAAGTAATATATAGCTTCTGTAGTTTACAGTTATTCTTTTACACACTTATCAGCATATAATAATACTATTGAGTAATTCAAATTGCAGTTATACATCTTGTCTCTGGCTCATTTATTCTATTATCTCTTGGTCTGTCTCAAAAATCAAGCAAGGTAGCTATACTTTTTTGTTTTGTTTTGTTGTTTTTGTTTTTTGAGGCAGGGTTCCTCCGTGTAGTTTTGGTGCCTGTCCTGGATCTGGATCTCGCTCTGTAGACCAGGCTGGCCTCGAACTCACAGAGATCCACCTGGCTCTGCCTCCCGAGTGCTGGGATTAAAGGCGTGCGCCACCACCACCCAGCTGGTAGCTATTCTTTTTAGAGATGGAGAACCGAAGCCAGAGATCAATGTTTCCAAGGATATACACACAATAAGCCATCCAACTAGAATTTGAATCCTGGTCTATAAGACATAGAGGCTCCTGATATTTCCATGGTAACAAACTATCTGGCAACTTATCCATTCATTTGTTAGATATTGGATTAGAAGGTTTAAAATGTTCTTCTCAGATGATTCCATGATGCCTTCATGATACCACCTTGAGTCTTGATGTCCCCATCTGTCAGCTGCTCTAGAATGAGCTGACTGTAACATGTAGGTTGTGCTTATGACATAGAGCTCCAGGGAGCTCCTTAAGACTAGGTGATTGGAAGAAAGCTAAGAAACCAGCTTAAAATTCATGGCAAAGGGAGTAGTCTCACTACATAAGCAGAGCTTTCTTCCAGGGCTCTTTCATGGGTGGCCAAAACTCTGCTGAGCAGTGATCTGCTCTAAGACCTTCATCCAGGTGCTCTAATTTGGTGGAGAGTCATCTTGAGACATGCTTGTCGATTACCAAGTTCTGAAATTCTTGGAACAGGGTAGAAATGAACAGGAAGCACTCAGGAGGAGAGTAACAGAAGCAAAGCAGCTCTTTATACTCTATTGCTTGATAATAAGAAGCTCAGCTACAGAGCTGGGTAGCCTGAATGGTGCTTCATATGCTGATGAGCCATTTCAAGTACCCAGCAAAGGAGACAGCATTCCCATGTTCATGTTGCAGCCAAAGAAACCAAGGCCTGGAGATGCTTGCTAATCTCTGTTACAAAATTATTGTATGAATCCTGAGGTCCACTTACATCAAGACTCATTATTTTGCTACTTTATATGTCCCAGTGACTCCTTGCTGAGGAAAACAGAGTACCTGGAACAAAGTTCCTGACAGGAGGGAGGGGGGTGGGGGCAGAGAACAACATGGCTGTCTGAATGAGTAGAGATGCGAGGTGGACTTAGATTATAAATTATCAATTCAAACCTTGGTGCTGTCAATCATTCATTGTTTAAAATGCTGGACAACCCAAAGCAACATTAAATGCTCTAGGATTCAGAAATGTTATTTGTATTTAGTGTGTGTGTGTGTGTGTGTGTGTGTGTGTGTGTGTGTGAGTCAGAGAACACCTTGCTGTAGTCAGTTCTCTTCTTCATCCCATTTGGGTCTTGGGAATTTCACACAGTTCCTCAGACTTGGCAGCAAGCTCCCTTACCCACTGAGCCATCTTTTATAACAACAAATAACTGCCTTTTCTGAAAAGTTCTGAAGGGATTCCACAATCTTTGCCATCATTCTGGCACTAGTATATATATTTGATCCCAGTTTATGGACAGGAAATGGATCTCTTGAAGATGGCATAGGACAGCATAACTCAGTATAGACAATAATTGAATGAGTATATCTTAGTGATCTGTATTGAAACAATGTGACCTTGAGTGAGTGGTCTGTTCTTTCTGAGACTCACTGTCCTAAGGATGTTTATAGTATGGACATACCCCCTCCCCCTCCCCCAGCATAAGGTTGCTTTCAGACACACATATATGAGTCCCACAAGTCCAGAGTGAAACAGGAAATCATAAAAAGAAGGCTGAGCACATAAATTCTGACCTCAGCATAGACTAGAAGTCATCAGTTGTAATTATGGAGAGCCCTGCTTATTCTAGCCTCGGGAAGCCAACGGGGGAAGGTGTGACTGTCGAATTCTGATAAACACTGCTCCTCGTTGCCTATCTCTGTACCCAGAGGGCTTCACTTCCCACTCTATCATCAGTATTCAGCCTCACACCAAACAGAGGTCTTAAGCTAATAATATCCTCCAAATGTAATTTAAAATCAGGGCTAGAAGGAAAAAAAAAACCCACACAGACAGTTTGAGAGACTACCCATTAACCTCATGACATCTGTGGATGGGGAAAAATGATAAGGAAAGGTCTGTGAAGAGAGTGTGGATGTTCTCTACCACAGTTACTGTTTATGAACTGCAAACTTCAACACCCCAGGAGTAAGCGGAGAAGAGACTGTGTTCAGAATGGACACACCCTTTTCATCAATAATGGATTATTATTGCTCATTAAAATGGGACCTCACTGGTATTAAAAGAGTCATTTGCAAAAAATTCATGATGGAATGTGCATTGGTAAAATAATTTAAGGAGAAAAATATACATGGAGAGTTATGGTTTGAATCTATGGACCCATGTTTTCATGTTTGTCCCCTAGCTGGTTATGTTATTTTTCAGGGATGGTGGAACTTTCAGGAGGTGAGATCCAGATGATTGAAAGAAGGTCACTAGGGATGGGTCTTTGAAAGTTGTGTGAGGCTCCATCGGCCTCATTCTCAGCTTTCTGGTCCACCATGAAGGGAATGACCTTTGCCGCACACTTTCACCTCCATGTCTTCCCTGAAGATGGACTGAAACCTTCTGAAACGGTGAGGCAAATCCTTTCTCCTCATACTGTTTGTCACAGCCATGTCAAAGGAGCTGCTTCATCCAGATGTCCAGACATGTGTGTCCATTGTATGTACCCGTGTTCTCAACCTAGGGACTTCATTTCTGAGTATCGGAATTACATACTGATTCAGAACTCAGGAAAGGCTTTTGTCTTAAGCACCGCCATTATTGAACCACCTGTTCAAGTTGTCCCGTGTGCTTTAACTAGGTGTCTCAGACGCTTCCTGGATTATTTTGGCGACAGGTCTGAGGTCACTACTTTTGGTAGAAGATGATATCTAGAAAATACAATTCACGCACTAAAAGTTTTATTTGCTACCGGGTGATTTTGATCCTAGGTCCTTCCAGAGGGTACAATTAGACATGTATTTTCCAAAAATTCTATTATTAGTCTGCAGTGACACAGTTAATAATAAGTCAAGGAGGACAAGTTTCATGATGATTCTTACAATAACTCTTGATTCTAATCTTTGGTAATTAGCAGATATGATTAAGTAGTTATTCTATCATTGGGGGGTGGGAAAGTAGAGTGATCATATTTCTGCTTTATGAAGGAAAGCTCTTAGATGGATGCTGAGGGGGGGAGAGAGAGAGAGAGAGAGAGAGAGAGAGAGAGAGAGAGAGAGAGAGAGAGAGAGAACAAGATCTTTGGTGGTTATAAAAGCAGTAGGTAAAAGGTAGCGGCAGCAGAGAGAGTTCAAAATGCCAGTGTTGCCTGATCAGTGACCTGCTTATGCAAAGGGGAAAACATAGCTTTGCAAGGAAGAGAGCTTACACCTGCTAACCTAACCAGCCTAGCAACCCAGCATCACCTACAGCAGGACCACTGGTTCTCTAGGAAGTAAACAGTCCCCGGTATCAAATAGACTGACTTCAAATTCTCAACACAGTAATTTTTGCACCTAATCTCATCCAGAGAAAATATAGGAAATAGAGATTAAGATAAGAAACATCATGAGAAAGCAACCAGAAAATTCAGGCCTAGTCTTACTAATAGTCAATGTCACGGATTTGGAGGTGGGGTAGGGGTGTCTGTGCTAAAATTAAACAAGCCAAAGGAGATAGAGCCACCAAGAGCAACATATGGACCTGGATTGGATTTTTCATGCCATTACTGCTCTGTCCCCCAAATGTGTTTTATAGCTGTTTCTTTTTTCATGATAAATTAATATAATGTGGATATCTGATTACATTAGGCTATCATTATTGGGAATATGACTTCCTTTCTGAGGTACTGGGTATCGAATCCCATGCACGTTGGGGAAGTACTCTGTCCCTGATCTACACTTCCAGCCCCGACTCAACAGTTTCTTTAATGTGATGGTAACACCGTTAGGAGGCTGTCCATGTTCTCAAGAGACAGACTGAGTATTTAGGGTTGATGTGTCTTAAATGTCGCAGTTAAAAAGACTGTGTCTCACATTCATACACCCACATATAGAGCCAAAAACAAATATGGCGACACAGTGGTGTCAAATCCTGGTAGTGTATCTGGGGCTGATCACTGTTCCCCATTCTTTCAATTTGTCCGCTAATTTAAGACTTTAAAATAAATGGAGGTCAAAGAAAAACACGCACTTCAGCTGGCATTTGCAAGTTGGGAGTATAAAGAGTTAATAACAATAATAGAGGTAACATGGTGCAGAGAAATGCTCATTGCAACACAGAGAAAAGCAAGACAAAGGTGCAGTTGGAAATATGAGTGATAATGCCTATCAGAGTCTGTACAAAAAGCGCTATGGTTAATCTTGCAGACTTGAAGGGATTTAGAACCACCTAAGAGCTACACAACTGGGTGTGTGTGAGAGTGTTTCCAGGGACGTTTAATTAGGAGAGAAGCTTTCCTCTGGATTTGGGTGGCTTCCCACCATGGGCTGAAGTCCTGTGCTGAATAAGGATGGGTGTGACCTTCTCTGCCATGCTGAGCGGCGTCCCTCAGACCCTCAGTGAAATAAATCTTTCTTTCCTTAAACTGCTTGCCAGGTATTCTGGTCCAGTGAAAGGTGACTCAGACACACAGAAACCATGGGCATACCAGTGCCTAAGTCATAGAGTTCATGAGATGATATGCATGTTAATTTGTGGGATTTGCCTGGAGAAGAAACTCTCTGACCTCCATATCTTAAAGGAGTGATTTATTTAAAGATGGTCTTTTTCCCTTAGTTGATATTTTATTGTGATAGTCTTTATACATTTTGCAGTTGCTGTATTAGACTTTAGCATGATTCCAACTGCTTATCAACATTCTTGGCCATATCCATTTATGTCATTACACACTTAGATTTACTAGGGGTAATTTTCAGAGCCACCAGATATAAATCTATCTATCTATCTATCTATCTATCTATCTATCTATCTATCTATCTATGTTTTTCCGAGATAGGGTTTCTCTGTGTAACAGTCCTGGCTATCCTGGAACTCAATTTGTAGACCAGGCTGGCCTTGAATCCACAGAGATCTGCCTGCCTCTGCCTCCTGAGTGTTGGGATTAAAGGTGTGCATAATCATGTGCCCCCTCCCCTCCCAGGATATAAATTTACTAAAGTCTAGAAAAAGCTGTCAGCTTTACAAAATTATACAACTGAAACCTATAAGTTTACTTTGCTTCATATACTTACAATATTTAATATTTATTTATTTTGAAATTTTTTCTTTTATTCTTTCTCATACATTACATCCCAACTGTAGCCCCCCCCCCAGTCTCTCCTGCCACCTCCCCTTTCCCCCAGATTCACTCCTCTTCCATTTCCCTTAAAAAAAAGATCATGCTTTCCAGGGATATTCATTGAACATGACCTAACAAGTTACCATAAGACTGATCACAAGCTCTCACATCAAGGCTGAATGAGGCAGCCCAGCAGGAGGAAAAAAGTCCCAAGTGCAGGCAAAAGAGTCAGAGACAGCCCCCACTCCCACTGGTGGGAGTCCAGCAAGAACACCCAGCTACACAACCACCACATATATGCAGAGGACCTAGTTCAGACCCGTAGAGGGTCCATGTTTGCTGCTTCAGTCTCTGTGAGCCCCTGTGAGCCCCTGTGAGCTCCACTTGGCTTTTAGGAAGACTAGTTGATGCAAGAAGTATCTAACACAGGGTGCAATGTGTGTATATGCCCTTCTGCTCTGCCAAGGGCACCCACCCTGAGCCATCCCTGCAGCCAGCTTCCCCTGACGCCAAGGACGCGCACTGCACACGAGGAGCTGTGTGAACCCAAGTGTCTAAATTATACAGCTTGGGCTACTGATAAGCAGCTTTAAAAATAAGTCTGGCAGATGTCGGAGACTGTAAACAAATCCCGTCACCCCTGTCAGTGACCGGGCACAAAAAAAAAACCCATCAAACATTCCCAACACTTTGTGGGTGATATATACATATATATACTTTTGAGATGGGGTGCAGTGGGGGAGTCTTCGATGTAACTCAAACTAGTCTGCAACTTACAATGTAGCCTATGCCAGTTTCAAATTCGGAGCAGTCCTCCTGCCTCAGCTTCCCAAGTGCTGGGAGAACAGGTTGAGCCATCATTCCCAACTCTATAAGTAATATCAAATCACAAGACCCATGCAGAGGTGGAATTTGAGACTGTGCCACAAAAACACTCCTCAGGCATCTAGTTCAGCACTTGCACCTTAGAGACCTGGAAGTTGAGACTCAAGAGACAGAAGGTGACCTGAGGGGTCGCTCTGGGACAATCCAACTTCCTGTTACTTTAGGAGAAAAGTGCTGGGTGGCCTGCCTTCCTGGATATGTGTGTTGATTGGTTACAGAGCAAAGAGGACAAGGGAACCGTGGTCTACTTCCTTCTACAATCACTTCAGGACTTTCAGGAACTGACTGGACTCAGCATGAATTTAGAATGACATCATTCACATGCTCCCTTTAGGATGCATAAGGGAAAATAGAGATTTAAAAAGACTTAATTCTTTCTGTTGATGACAAGGGAAGAAGACCAGGCATAGAACTGTAAGCCTAGAGGGTCAGGAGTTCAGGGCCTGCCTGTGCCACATAGAGAGACCCTGTCAACAACAAATAAACCATATAAACCCGTAAACAGGATTCCCTCTCTTCCTTTCTCTTAGAGCAATTTACTTTGGAAGAGATATAATTACAAGCACTTTCTCTTCTCTTTGAAATGTATATAAACGCCTTTGAAAACTGGGTAGGCTTTATCTGTTAAAATATCCAGGCTTGTCTTTGTCAGGGGCTTAGGAACCACTCTTTTTTTTTTTTTTGCAATGCAAACATCAAGAAAGTTAGCATCCTAGCCTGGGACTGCATACAGGCAAGTCCAGTTCACTGGGAAGTTAAAGGATAGGGAAGCCGGCACGGACTATTTAGGGAGACTGGAGACTTTGTGTGTATATAAATAAATCAGAGAAAAAGGAGTGGGGGGGGGATATAAATAAATCTGCTGATACTTGTGAGGTGAGGTGGCCCAACTCTGGCATTTACCTCATTCCAAGTCACAAAACGTCTCTTGTCATGAAAATTTACAAATATCTCCCCAGCCCCAACCCCACACATCACAACAAAACAGTTCTCTAACTCAGTTGGTCACTCCAATCACTGGATTAATCTAGAATGAATTTGGACTAGTTATCATTTACCTGGAAACTAGGTATGGAGTGGGTTGTAACTGCTTGGCCCTGTAACAAGGGTGGGGTGGGGAGTGTTTCTGTCTTTGTAACCTCTTACTTGTGATGCACGTCACATCCCAGGTTAACTATCGCTTAGCGTGTTGGCTAGATTTATGTCAACTTGATACAAGCAAGAGGCATTTTGAAAGAGGGATCATGAACTGAGAAAATATACCCCCACCGAGACTGGCCTGTGGGCAAACCTGTGTTACATTTTCTTGATTGATTATTGATGAGGAAGGACCCAGTTCACTGGGTGGTGCCACTTCCTGGGCTGAATGTTGTAAGAAAGCAGACTGAGCAAGCCGGTAAGAAGCAGTCCTTCATGACCTCTGCTCCAGTTCCTGCCTCCAGGTTCCTGCCCTGAGTTCCTGCCATGGCTTCTCCCAGTGATGGATTTATAAGCCAGAAGGTGAAATAAACCCTTTCCTCCCAAAGTTGCTTTTGGTCATGGTGTTTTGTTGTTTGTTTGTTTGTTTTGCTGTTTTTTTCCCCCACAGCAATAGAAACCCTATCTAAGACAGTAACCAAACTTTTCATCTCTATTTTCTTTGTAGATAGGTTTTATAGTTCAGGAATAGGTTTTCTTTTACAGATATCATCTTCCATGGAGAAGATGGCTAATAATTTCAGGACCAGGTTGGTTAGGACCAGGCTTGATGTCCCTCCATTTGCATGGGTTTCTTCCAGAAAGGGAAATATTGTCCAATGGTTAAAACCAAGGAATTTAGGAGTGGACTGCTTGGGTTTAAACCACGTCCTTCCTTGACCAGCCATGTTGGAGCTATGTGATGACCTCACTATGCTTGTCTTCCTTAACTACAAAATAATAAACTAGGGATTGATTTTGTGTGTGTGTGTGTGTGTGTGTGTGTGTGTGTGTATGTAATATATCTCATGGGGCTTTAGCAGATGAATGAATTCATAACCATTAAGTGTTTAGTGCTGTGGGAAATCCTGAGGCCCACACAAGTGACACTAAACAGAGACTAATGATCCAGAGCTCCATCATTTGTTAGTCTCGTCACTTGTACATGACAGAGACTCCAAGACAGGCAGGCTGTGGAGAAAGGAGCGTGGTCAAAGGGAAGTTCTTGTGGTTAAAGGGTGCTGGCTTGGGGAAAGAAGAAGCAGGTTAGCTATGTGGTTAGTTGGAGAGCTGGTACCCTTGACCAAATATGACCATTTGAGGCTGGCGTCTGCAGAGGCTGGGGTTTGGTTTTCAGAGATTGGTGCTGCAGAGGTCAGAGAGCAGAAGTTGGGTCTCAGGCTTCCACAGTAACATGTGATCCCACCGATGTCAGTTTACGTTTTCAGTCCTTCACAACCTGTCGGGGCTGAGTCAACTGCTGTTAGCAATGCTTGTCATTGCCACAGACAGATCGCACTCTGCTGTGTCAGCTGGAGGGACTGCTCCAGCTGGGGGGCTGCTCTTGTGGGGGGCCCCCAAAACAACTTGACCACACAGCTGCCATGACAGGCTTAGAGGCCCAGACACAGTTCTGGCAGGCAACACCTGGACCCAAAAAAAGCCATAAGCTGACCCCACCCAGTGGGTCTGCATCTAAGAGGAACTACCTGATTTTCCAAGCATTCCCTATACCCTAGACAAATGTCAGCCAGTCAGGGTCCTGAACCCTGGAAATCCCCTCACCCCAGCCTCTGCTATGATAAAAACTCCACCCTGCCTGGGCTCTGGGCTCTCTCCTCTCTCACTGCTGTGACAGACAGAGAGACCAAGCTCAGAGCTTGAAAATAAAGGCTCTTTGCTTTTACATATGGGATTCGGTCTCCGTAGTGGTCTTTTGGGGGTCCCCGTGATCTGGGCATAACACTTTTCTAGTTTGTCTTCCCAGGAGACAGCAAACTCCTTGGGACCGGAGTCTGCTTCCTTCTCAACAGTTAGGGATACCCTTAGGAGAGCCCTGTCTGGAGGACACTCCCTGGGACTACTGAGATAAAATGAATAGCTGATAGAGCAGCTAGGTGACCTATACTCAAGAAAGAGACCTCGCAGTGAACAGAAATGAGCCACATTTAATTAATAGCTCCTAAACTTAATAAATAGCCTTGACGACGGATTGCCGAAGTCCATTACCTTGGTCAGTTCACCAGAAGTATTGTTTATAAGAGCTTTAGCATAATGAAAATGGCTCTATTTTCCCCTCTATTTTCTTGACCCATTAGGAGAGGACATCATTGTTTATAGACTCAGATATGTAGCTCTTTATGATGGCAGAAAGAGGCAGAAGTGGGGGATGGTGAAAACATTATTACCATGCCGCGACACACAGATTCTGACATGCGTTGAATACTTAGAATATTCCAGACACAGATTCTGTGCCCTTCCAATGTCGCAACAGCTTCATGAGGTGCTCATGTTCATCTCCTCTGTTTTTGCAGGTGAGGGTGCTGAGACTGGGGGATGAAGTTGCCCGAGATCACACTGTGGGTTAATAATGGAGCCAGGCTCCGCACAGGAGTCGGCCATGAACCTCCTGTTTGAAGTCCCTGCAGCCAGTTAGCAGGCATTCCTCTTCCCTCCGATCTCTGTCGACCACCGAGGTATTTTGGTGGCTTGCCTCTTCTGTACATTTTACAGAGATAGAGTCGGGTACCATGTGGTACCTCTGTTCCTGACTCTTTCCCCCTCGTCATGATGTTTTCAAGGTCGGTCTGTGCTCATTACTCCACTTCCCTCCATGGCTGGATAACAATTTTCAGTTGGGTACGTGCATCATTCTTTATTTATTCACTCATTAGCTCATGGACGTCGGGTGTTTCTACTTTCAGGTCATTATGACTAATGCTGTCATAAACTTTCACAGTTCCATTTTTTAAAGATGGCTGGGTCCCTCTCTGCTGCTAAATCCAATGGACACATCTAAATAATGTACCAGGCACAGGCCCCACGGATCAGACCCCACTGCCATCTTTTCAGGGCATGGTACTTCCTGACTTAAGGCTGGTAGGAACATATAAGAATGGCCTCACCTGGATCTTTACTGTTGGAAGTGCAAGGATGCTGGACCTCCCCATATACGGAGTAAGGATCTTCCATTTAACAGCTTCCTAGGGAATTCTTACACACATTAAACTTCCTTAATGGGGGCTCAGAGAGTCTCAATGGTTGATCTTAAGTTCCGTGTGCAAGGTCTTGACTTGAGAGCATTCAGATTTGTAAAGCAATGCTCTCTCTGTTGGATTGTAGCGGTTTTAAATGAGAAATGTTCCCTATAGGCTCTGGCATTGGAGCACTCGGCCTCCAGTAGGTGGCGCTGTTTAGGGAGGTGGTCCAGCTGTGCTGGAGGAAGTATGTCACTGGGGGCGGGCTTTGAGAGTGTATAGCCTTGCCTCACTTCCAGTGCATGCTCTATTTCATGTCTGTGGTTGAAGATGTGGTCTCTTAGCTTCCTGCTCCAGCTGCCATGCCTACCCCACCATGGTCGACTCCCATCCCTCTGGAATAAACTCTTTCTTCCCTGAATTTCTTTCAGTCACAGTGTTTTAACCCAGCAACAGAACAGTAACTGAGACAAGGAAAATCCCAGCAGTCCTTCTTAAAGAATTTCCTCTCTTGGTTTCTGTGTTAGCCCATGTTCTCATTTTCTCCCTCCATCGCTGCCTTCCCCTCCTTAGCCTCTTTGTCTGGGATTGATCCTCTCAAGCCACCGTCTTAACTCCTCACCCTACCTACACCCAGAACCAGCACAGAGTTATAGTGCAGTCAGCTCTCAGTAAGTCCTCCAGGGACCCAGAAGACTGAGGGTGGCTGGTGCCTCGGGTTCCCCACCAATATCATCAGGCCACAGAGCAATAAACTAAGATGGAAGAGAGGAGAAAATGTTGCAGAAAACGTAGTAAGAGTAGATACTAGGGCATCAGACCAGCAGCGTTCAGGGGCTTCCTCGCCTCCTACACACTGAATCCAGAGCAGAGAGAAAGGCTAACAGGAGGGAGTCCTGCTGCCTGCCTCAGTACCTTTGTACAACCTACTGACTTACACAGGCCCTCCGTCCCTACAGAAGAGCAATGGGGTGGGTGTGTTTGGGGGGGGGGACTCAAAGAACGTTAAAAAGAAACACCCTGCCCAATAGCTTTAAAAGATCAGGAACTCCAGTCACTCATGGTCTAATATGGACCAACATAGATCAACATGGCAAGGCAGAAGAAAGAGAAAATGTCCCTACCAGCTATCACCCTCTTCAAGAAGTTGGGAAAGGATGGGCTGTCATTAAAATTGAGTCCCATGTTTGGAGGTTAAGGAATGAGAGAATTACACTCAACTTGTGCATTAGCCATGATTTTATGTATAATTTCAAGAAATGTTTAAAATTTTAATGCCAGGGGCATGAGTTCAGGTAAAATAAGGGAAAATCACCCCAATGGAGACAGCTTATAAACCAAATAGGCTGAAATATGAAAGGATTATTAATGCATTTATAACGCTTTAGAAAGTCTAGCTTCTTGGCAGGACCTTTGCTTCGAGGGCTCTAAAGAGCTACTTCAAAGCACTCAACGTGAAGCTCACAAAACGACTCACTGAGAGAGCATGATGTCCCCTGATGCCCCCCCCAGCCCACCTCCTACAGCTGTCACTTACCGTGAGCTCTTTGCTCTTGGCAAAAGGCCACCAGCCACGCACACGCTTTTGCTGGAATATGGAGATCTTGTTCTCCTCGCTTGCATTTTCAAACTTGGACAGATCACAGGCTTTTGCAGATTTGGCAGCCCGAGGGAAGCTGTTAAGATTCATTTCCAGGGAGCCTGTGAAGAGATGTCCTTAACAGTTATGGCGGGCTTTTCAGTCACTGTGGATCAGCAGGGACTCCTATACTCGCTGGCCAGTCCCTCAGTCAGCGTTATATTGCATGTGAGATGTGTTAGCTATGTGAGCAGGTATACATGGGATGGAGACACATGGTACCATCAAGAATTAATAACATGGTAGCAGGTGGAAGGCAGAGCAGAGTGTTATATGAATCTCCAGGCTTCTGTTTGGAGTATTGATATGACAGGGCATCTTCCCGGCTCAACATGCTGTTCCCTGGATGATGGGCCTCAGGTTTGTCGTACTTCAGTACTGATGCCCCTGTAAGAGTCCCCTGTACATCATCTTGTAGGTCATAGTCAAAGTCCTTCTGCCTTTGCATCTACTGTCAAGGACAGAAGAGGGCCACCCAGTTCACTGCAATGCTGCATCAGGGTAAGATATTGTCATGAAGGAGTTGTGTGTCTCATTTTGACAACTTTCCTATTATAAAGTAACGTTTGTTAAATGTGAAACTTTAGAGCATGTACATCAGTGATATCTATCTATCTGTCTGTCTATCTATCTGTCTGTCTATCTGTCTATCTATCTATCTATCTATCTATCTATCTATCTATCTATCTATCTATCTATTCTATTACCCAGTCTCACCATACTGACGGTGGCTCTGTATAGTAGCACATAGCCCCAGCCTGCCGCCCCTCCTGTACATATAAATGTGTATCTTAAAGAAATGAGATTTCCCTCCCACATTCTGTTTCGCTTAGCGCGTCTCCTCCAACTTTCCGGACCACTGACTGTTTCAATATTATCATGGTCATGACTGTTTCAGTATTGTCCTGGCTGCAGGGTTGTTGTTTACGGAGTGCTCCCCATGTGTGAGGGCTTGTGGTGGGCTCTTTTTCTTTAAGATTTATTCTTATTCTGTTATTTTATTTTACATGTTTGTATGTGGACCTGAATGTATGTATGTGTATCGCGGTCATGCAGGTGCCTGTGTAAGGGCATCCAGTCCCCTGGAGCTGGAGTTTCAGGGGGTTGTGAGCCTCCTGTTGTGGGTGCTGGGCACCAAACCCAGGGTCCTTTGTAAGAGCAGCATGTGCCCTTGACTGCTGAGCACCTCTCCAGCCCCTCTGGTTACTCATAACAGATCAGTAATGAACTCAAAGTTTAACTGTTTCTTAGTGGTAAATAGAGCAAAGACCGACTTGCCTGAATGTGTCAGGCGCCTATCATATGCACAGACTACAGTTTTGCCAGTTCCCTAGTAATGGCTGGTTGGACGGTTGGTATTTTTTTGTGTGTGTAATCACAAATAGCGCTAAAATTATTGTGCTCATAACAAAATCGCACTCAGCTCTCCAAAAGCTAGAGTGACATTCTTAGCATTTTTATGTGCTTGAGAAGGCTACTGGCTTACCCAGGAAGTCATCTGAGGATAGTCTTTCAAAGTCCCAGACCTGCAGCACCAAGACAGCTGGAGTCTTACACTCCATCTTCTCTAGGGAAAAGATGTGCTCCCTTTTGGTGATGACCATTTGCTTTTCAGCTGGCAGATACTGGAACGGAAACAGGAAACGCCAGTTGAAGTTCCCTTCTCCAGTCAGGGAGTTGTAGTGCACATCCGTCTCCTGCCTGTCGTCCTCTAAACCCTTGATCCACCTGCATAAAGATAAGGAAATTCAAACACTCAGAGTGCACTATTCAGGCACCAGCAGAATCAAGAGTGACATGACCAGCTTCAGGTGCCTGAGCCGTAGCTTCCATTATATGTAGCTGGGTTTCCATTTTAAATGAGAAAGAGAAAAATGGATCAAAAAGAAGACATCCCAAAGCAGGCTGTGTAAGTGTCTTCAACTGTTTATAGATCAGAAGCTCTGTGCAATTAAGATAGAAAGTAGGAAGTGAACACGTGATTGGAGCCCCTGTCCTGCTCAGAGTCCTCTTTGGAAAGGCTATCATCTCCACTCCAGAGTATTGGAACAAGATTATATTGAAGCCTCTGCAGTTGGGTGGTTAGACCTGTGCAGTGCTGGGGAGGGAACCAGGCAGATGAGAGGTGAGGGAGAAGACAGTGAACACAAGCATCTTTCTGTACATCTTAATGACCAGGACTTGGAAGTTGCTGAACTCTTCCAGAAGCCTTCCATATTGTGAGTCATCACAAAAATACCATTTTGCAGAACACATTAATGTTTCCTGAATGTGACTGGAAAGCAATTTGAGATGATTTTAATTCTGTTCTTCAAATGCTATTCTGCTACTTTGATTCCTCCTTCTTTGTCATAATTCATTCCTTTATTCTCATTCTGGAAAAAAATGAGACTTTTGAACCACCGGGCTTCGACTGTCAAGTGTATTTAGAGCACAAGGCGCTTCTTGCTCAGGAATGGCAGAGAACGGTCACCATGAGGCTGTGCTGAGTTTAGATCAGATTCTCTCTGCCCTTACCTGTTCCCTGAGCGGGGCCTGAATGGAAGTTGGACTGAGATATGAGAGATATTGACTGCTTCACCCCAGGGTCCTAGGCGGGAATCCCTTTTCAATAAGTAGCACTAGCCAATGGGAAGGCCCCCAATTCCAGCCTTTGCACTAGCATTATAGTCTACTAAACACATGGCTCTTCCCTCCATAACACTCTTGTTGCCCTGCCTGCTTCAGTTGAAAGGCAGATGTACTTTTAAGGATGCCTAAAAGGTTGGTCATCCAACATTTAACTGAGAGATAGTTATATAAGACTTACTCACTGAAAATGTTTTCATAAAATAATCCTTAGCAAAATGAACGAACAAGACAGTTATCTCACAGAAAGCAGCCTTACCTAACTCAAAGCAGGACAGGTCCTTCTGTGGAATTGTGGGTAGCAGCTCCCACGAGGCACAGACTGGCTAGAGACTGAAGAGGGACAATGGGAAAGGGAGAACGGCGCTTGTGGAGGACCTTACCCTTTGACGTAAATATCACTTGATTTCTGACCCGTGAAGATATTCTCATCTTCTAAAATGACATCTTCAGTATTCCAGATGGTCACCCTGAGCTCATATCTGGGGTGAAGGAACACAGTGTTAGGTAAACGACCTTGAAAGGGGGCCCAAAAGCATTGCACTCTGTCTGTAAGCCTTGAGTCTGTCAAGGCCATTGGCATCAGCACTGGAAGTCGGTCTGTCGGAACCATGTAGCTCAACTGGAGATCTCAGATTCACTAGGCTATGGGTGGACCAGAGTAGCTTTTCCTTCTATAGACCAGCTTGTCCAGATGAAGAGCTTGAAATGCAGAAGCCACCGCTTCAACCACCTCCATCGCCACAACCCACGCACCACTGTCACCGGCCTGGTGAAAAGTGTGGGGTGAATGCTTGCTAACCTGTCATCTCTCACCTCAAACCCTATAATCTTTTCTTCTAGAACCATGATCTCCTCCCCCCTTAGGACAGGCAGAGTTACCCTTTGGGTTTCCTTGGTGAAATGTCAACAGGAGGTCCGAGCTGAGGTGTATCTTTGGGGAACATGTCCACCCACATTTGTAGACGGCCCTTGTCAACAAAAGAAGATTTCCTTTAGCTTTGAGAAAGGGCAGGGCATGAAAATTGACTATTCATTGTGTTAAGATATCCCTTTAAAAGAAATGGATGCTAGATATGATTTGGTGTCTCTACATACATGTGGCCTATTTGTTAACAATGGTAGAGGTACCTCCCCTCTCTCTTCCTTCCTTCCTCCCTCCCTCCCTCCCTTCTTCTCTCTCTCTCTCTCTCTTTCTTTCTTTTCTTCCTTCCTCCCTTCCTTCTTTGAGGTAGACTCTCATGTAGCCTGCGCTGGCTTTGGACACATCATGTACTTAAAGCTGGCCTTGAGCACCTGATACAGCTGCTTCTACCTCCCAAATTTTGGAATTACAGGCATGTACTACCATGCCAGGGATAACTTACATTTTTATTAAGAATTTACGAATGCACAAGTTAAAGCTGAGGAAAGGCAAGAAACCCTTCACTGAGCCTCTATTGTGCAATGGTCATGGCACTATGCACTTGATGTATACTGTCTCTTGAATTCTTGCACATCAGTGAAGTTTCAAAGTTTCTCAAATGCTGAAGTTCTTCTAAAGGACTTTGATAATTCAAATTATAAAAATGAAAACAAAACAAAAACAGTACTGCCCAGTTAGGTATACAGATCTCTTGAACTCTACTAAACCTAAATGTCATGCCAGGGTCCTTAAGATAGATTCGAGGTTCAGTCGACCCCTTTTATCATCTTCTCAATGTAGATACATTTAATAAATCTTTCTTTGCTTTTCACTGTGACTTTGAGCTGCCCGCTGAGGATGAATGGCCAACCCTAACTCCCTTAAGCTCTGGCCTTAATAATGCTGGCAACACTACCTGCTCCATTCCTGGCTTATCCTTGTGGTACAATGGCCGTGTTTCTATGTGCTCTGGAACCAGCCTACACCCGACCTCAGGGATGTCCTCCCAAGAGTGTAACACCTTGAGGGCCAAGTGTTCGTAAGACTCCACCATCTTCTCTGCAGGGAAGGAAAGAGAAGGAAAGAGACTTGTTAGGTGCTGCTCTTCCAAAGAGTGAGGGCTGTAGATGCTTCTTAAGTTCTTCCTGTAATGATCCATTCTAAAGATACTAGGGGGTAGGAACAAAAGAAAATAGAAAACGGGAAGAGCTGGAGGTAGCATGGTATGAAAGAGAAAGAGACCGGATGCAGAGACAGAGACCTGAGATGAGTCAACTGATAAGAAGACAGAGATGGCAATCGAATCCTGGAGTGGGGATTTGGCGCGCGCGCGCGCGTGCGCGCGCACACATACACTCACACACACACACACTCACACTCAACCAGCTTATTTCTGGAGATCCCACAGATCAGAGAAGATGGATGCCAGACACTAAAAAGGGTATGTTTGCTAACACCATGGTGTGAAGGCCTAGGAATCAGGGTAGCCTTAAATAAGATGGTGGCCCAAGGTATGTTTGTGGACGCCTTTGCTTCCCCAGGGATCTCCCAACTATTAAACACCTATACTTCATTCCACCGAAGGAGGTGATTCATGATTTAAAAGATAAAGACAAAAACAATAATAAAAATACTGGTGAAAAGAATATCACAAAACAAGACAAAATTGTTGAAAGAATAAAATCTTTTTTTAAACAAAGCTTATAGTGGTAAAAAGTTGATATAAGATAATCAAATCTGACTTTATAGAAAGGGACCACAGAAACAATGGCCTGTTGGCAATAATTACATTGGTAAGAGCTGATAGGGCTAGACAATCAATGAACAAAATCTTTGTCACCCAGCAACCGACCTTATGAACATAATTTTAGATTTTTAGTGGGCAAAATGGTAACTATTTAATCATTATTTAATCAAATGTAGACTTTTGACCAAATAATTACATCACTCTAAGAGTATATGGTGAAGAAGAAATTTTTTCAACAGAAATCCTCATCAACATGTCACTAGTACACTGTCTAAACAGCAATAACTCTGCATGCAAGAACCTACAGTACGTTCTTGGGTCCAAAACAATGAAGCAAAAAGTAATGAAACTGGTGGAAGTCAATAGTGCGAAACGGTCTCTGCCACCTTAGTCTCTACCACCTTAGTTTGACTCCGTAGCCAAAGTGTGGAAAATTTATACCAGAATTGTGCTGTGTCATTAAAAATGACTTTCACCCCCTTACCCCAAATTTATGGAAGCTTCTTCGGGATCTCCAGGGTGTGTCTCGTGATACTCATGGGAAAAATATCCATCTTTTGGTGCTAAAATAAGATAGTTTGGCACAGCACTTTCGGGGCAGCGGGTTGGACCTAGTGTTTTGCACTGTGTGATATTCACCTAAAGCTGTTGCTTGCTTTGCACATTTGCAAGTCCTTAACAGTTACCACGCACACAAGGCACAGTTAGCAGAACTTGGTGATTGTGAGTCTTGTCATTGGCCTACTTGATTCTCTGTCTTTTCTTCTGGGAGCACGATTACTTTTGTAATCAGATGACCCAATGTCCCCAAGCCTCAAACACCACTGGATACAGCCTTTTAAAAAAGAACAGCGCATCAGCAGAACGCCATGCTGGGGCTTACCAGAGTCTTCCTCGGCAAAGGCAGTTTTCCCAGAAAAGACCTTGTTTCCTATCTGTATCTTCCCGGGACGAAAGTGCGGCCCGTCGAGCTTGTTGTCTTTGCAGAGCTTGGTCAGGATTTCTGTGGGTTTGGACGTGTCCCTCCAGGCATTGTACCCTTCTCTGAGAAGTGGAGGAAGAAGAGAGAAAGTGAGGCTGGCTGCCCTCTAGGGAAACACCTTCGGAGATCCCCAGTGAAAGCTCAGCTTTCATTGTGTGGTTTCCCTCACACCCACTCCCCCGTCTCTACACCTGGGCTACTGCTTTTGGCTTTGTTTCCTTTTCTCCTCTTTCAAGTCAACCAGCCAAGCCCCTTTGCCTATGTACAGCTTGCATGGAAGACAGGACTTCCAAGCAGCTTGACCTAAAGATGGTTTGCAGGAAATGTCGAGGTTTTTAGAAGTGATAATTCTTCTTAAAGAAACATTGAAGTGAAATTCATATCACAAAATTCATCATTTTGGAATTGATTCGTACAGTGGTGTATATAGTCACAATATCATGCAATCACTTCTTGCCATCACCCTGAGAGAAGATCCTGTGTCCAAACTGCACTCACTCTCCATTTCCACCTACCAGCTCCATTAGCTTGGGCCAGTCTGTTTTTTTTTTTTTTTCTGCTCTGGGGTCCAGGCAAGTTTAGCCAGTGTTTGGTCATGTGTGTGCTATTTAAGAGGGAAGCCCGGCTTATGACCTCACTGTCTCTCCTGCCTTCCTCTCCCTTCCCTCACACAACTCATAGATTCATGTCTCAGGCAGAAGGTTCTGACATGTTTTTCTAACCAGTGACTTTCCTGGTGGGCTCTTCTAGGTCTCCCCAACCCTTTCATCCTTTAAGGAACAGCTAACTTGGAGGAAGTGGATCACGGGATGGGGTGGACTATGGTTCCTCCTCATCCCTGGCATCCTGGCCCACCACAGTAGGAACTGACACTATCACATGTCCTACAGATCAAAAATCAGTTGGCTATACCACTCTATAACACGTTCATATGGTGGAATACTATACAGGCCCAGTAAAGCAAAAACTCAAGCAATATTAAATGACACTATAAATCCATAAGCTGCAACGTAAGGACAATAAGTTACAAAGTGTGAAAAGTATAATCCAAGTTCAGAAGCCAATAGTATAGAAAAATACTAAAAGGAAATAAGCAAAAACCTTTATATAAATACTTAATTTTTATTAATTATGCAAAACAGTGATTTATGCAAATTATTTATTTATATTGACAAACTATGTAAATTAGTTTCCATTTCCCATTTAGGAAAGTAGTTTTTGAATTACAGAATGGAACTACAATGAATGTCTATATTTTCCTAGCTGTAATTTGTAAGATTTTGTTAAAAAAATATAATAAGATTCAACATACATTAAAAGAAAATCTAGCTGGTAGCCTACATTTAAAAATAAAATTGAATTGCATATCTTTGTAAAGAATGTTGGCTCCACTCTTCCCGCATGTATAAAGTGGGGATAATAATACCCCAGCGAGTTCTGGGGGAGCTGATGAGTTATTCCATGCAAAGGCTCTTAAAACAGCAGGCCCTAAGCACATGCAGCTGTTGTTTATAGAATGCCGAGACACTGACGCAAACCATTGTATTAACCATTCTTCCTCTAGCACCGTCCGCCAGGGAATCTGGACCACCAGAAATAGGTGAACACACAAGCATACCACAGTCTGGCTCTTTACTCTTGAAGAACTTGCCCTGGGTTTTAAACCAGAGGTGCTTCCCCAGGCCCATTGACCCTCAAATGCCTGAATCTATCTGCCGGATCCAGCTCTGCTGATAGGATGGATAAACGCATGCGCAGTCCAGATCCCCTTAAGACTGTGGCCTGGGACACCAACAGGGAGGGTCTCCACAGGAGAACAACTTACATCTCGTATTGGCTCTGCAAACCGCAGATGGCTCTGTGTTTGCTGTAGAAACGGTTCTCCAAGTCGATCTTGGTCTCCCCGATGAGGTCATCTGACCCAATCATGTCGTGGTCATAGATCAGCACGGAGAGCAGGGACTCCTTTGGGAAAGTGGCCTGGATCTCAAATGACCTGAGTGCAAGCAGAGGGCTGGGAGTCAGCAGTGTTTGGCAGTATGGCGCTTCACCAGCTTTCTTTCAGTTAGCTTCCTACCCGGGTAAATGAGCTGACTGGGCCAGCAATTCAGTCAGCACTCACAGGAATCTGTGTAGTACAACGGACTTCTGATTCCTTCGTCAAATTTCAATAGACAGTGATCTGCCTTCTCACAGGCCATATCTTAGAGTTGCTTCCTGGGGACTTTGGTCTGATTTTCAATCTGATTTTGGACCTGGACTTTCTGGTTGTTAAACATTGGGGATGTGACTTAATCTCTGTCACCCTCCTTGTATGAAAATGAGAAGAATCGGGACTCCTTTAAAAATTGTGTGGCGGTTAGATGCAAGGTTGGTCATATAAAACACACATTTCACTTCCAGCTTTTCAGCCCGGTAAGAACATTATCATTCTTTTCGGTCACTGCTTTATCGAGGAACACCAGCTGGAGTTTTCAAAAAGAAAACCTTGCTGATGGAAACAAAGACTCGCAGGCTGTCTCCACAAGACGAAGGGCCCTGAGAACAGAATACCATTCTCGGATTTCCGCATCGCTGGAGCTTGCACTTGGCCTGCAGAGAATAGATATTTAATGGCTATTTCTTTGAGCTGCAAAGCATGTCAGAAATTTATATCCAATACCTCTATTTTGTAGATAAGGAAGCCAAACTCTAGAGAACCTAAGTGAAGAATCATAAATCCATCCTTCCTGAACTATGTGATGGGATCCTAAGTCTAGTGTGGCAGAGACGGCCACACATTCAGGAGACAATTACCACCCGCACCCGCCTCCCAGTGAGAAAAACAGACAATTAACAGCACCAGGGATTATAACTGATGGGGTAGGCTCTAAACGGCCCAGATGGGGCTGCACAGGGATGAAATCCATGTGCTCTTCATCTGTTAAGCATGGTAGTGCCTTCTTGACTTCAAATCCTGCCTTCTAGGTTGCAATGGCTCTTCTGGAGGTTCATCAGAAGCAAGCACCCAACATCCGTCACTGAGGTTTGCTATCACCACAGTAGCCATCAAGGAAGGGCTTAATAGGAAGGGTTCACTGACCCTGGCAACGATGACAGAGGATTTAATAGCTCTGGCGTCTCATCAAGCTGTACTCATGTTTAACCTTGCCTGAATTTACTGGAGCTGCCATCCAAAGAGTTTGCAAAATCACCATCCCAAGATTGGATTCCTGGTCTCCCCAGGAACTCCTAAGCTTACATCGGGTCATATGTCGGTGATAATACCATTAGATGTCATTGCTTGAGCAAACGCCGAGACAGCGTAAGTGTGCAGAGGTTCAGTGGCTCAAAGCAAAGACGCCTACAGTTCTTTTGTTCATTCATTCATTGCCTAACTTATTCTTCTGGCGTTTATCACACCGCCACTATGTGACAGGTCCTGAGAGTAGAATAATTTTTAGTAAGTGAGGTGTACACAAGAGTGGCAGGAGATAGCAGGAGCTGAGGCGGAGTCATAGGCAAAAGAGAAGTCCCTTCACCTGGACCTAGACAGCAGAGAGTTCTCTGGGCTCTAGACCTGAACTCAGACCTGCCTGTCCCTGTTTCTATGGGACTTGCCACAGTGTCTTAATCCCCCATTCATTTTTCTCTTAGCAGTCACAGGATCCCTGAAAAGCACAGACTGCAGAGAACCTGATACAAGATGGATTTCCAATAACTGTGAGTGGTGTGTGTGTGTGTGTGTGTGTGTGTGTGTGTGTGTGTGTGTGTGTAGGGAACCAAGGAAAGTGAGCAGATGAGGGCCCAGCTGGGACCAAGGCCTGCAGAGGTGAGTGAGCCATCAGAGTCAGTGAGCTCTTTTAGTCACCCAAGTTCAGTAATTTGGTGAAAACAAAAAATTTCATTGTTTTCCAGGTGATAAAGACTATGGGACACTTTGAGAGCTGTGAAAAGAGCCGCCAAAGACTATGGTCAGACTCAACTTCAGAACGATGCGGAGTAGCAGAGTCCCAGCAGATGTCAGCACCACATGAAGGAGGTTTGGTCTGTATACCTGTTCTTTCACTCGCTCATTCATTCCTTCACAGTAAGACACATAGTCAGCACTTAGTGTGTGCCGGGCGCTCTCCGCAGGGCTGGGGAAGCGGTGCCGGCCTACATGAGTTCATGCACCAACAGATCTGATCCTCCAGTAGAGAGAGGAAGATGGCGAATGAACACACAGACAAGTAAACCTATGCCAGAAGCTGTGAAGGAGAAAGGGAGGCAGCTCAAAGAGTCAGTGTGGCCGGGCGTTGGTGGCGCACGCCTTTAATCCCAGCACTCAGGAGGCAGAGCCAGGTGGATCTCTGTGAGTTCGAGGCCAGCCTGGGCTACCAAGTGAGCTCCAGGAAAGGCGCAAAGCTACACAGAGAAACCCTGTCTCGAAAAACCAAAAAAAAAAAAAAAAAAAAAAAAAGGGTCAGTGTGTTAGCAGAAGGGGCTGTGACAGCCTCACATGAACACCCTAGCAGGTGTTCCCCTCAGGAGGGGGGGGTCCCTAAGTCACAGGTGAGGCACATATCCTTCTGGAACACAGTAGGACTGAACCAGGAACGTGCATTCTGGAGTAACAATGAAAGATGTATCCCACCCACCACTTACCCCTGGAGAGGCTATGAAAGAAGCCCTGGGAAGCTGTATGTAGGTGGGGAGGGGGGTACATCCATCACACTGGCCTCCTATGTTCCAGAGCCCTAAAATAAGGCTGATAAAGCAAGTCTAATTCATGTCTGGGGAACTGTAATGGCAAAATGTAGCAGTGGTTACATAAATGGCAAATCACAGTAAAGGTCATCTCTGGATCAGAGAAACAAGGATAAGCTTCCCTGGTATGTCATTTTAATCGTTCCCATTAATCCAGACAGGCCATGTCATTTATTGCCTCATTTCCTTGGCAGCAATAAAAATCTAAGAAGCCAATGCTGGTCAAATGCCATGGGGTCCGAAGCCAATACAGATGGATCTATGAATATATATGAGTCTGGTGGAGACCTCATCCTGTGCCCTTAGTTCCTCAAGAGAAACAAATTAAACATACTTCAGAAATTGCTAAAGTCACCAAGGAGGAGAGAAAAGTGTTAGATGCGGATTGAACACTGATGGTGCTATGATGTCTCGCACGTTCTTCCAAAGGAATCTAGCTGGAGTCAGGTGTCACAACTGCTTTATAGATGAGGAAAGCGCCAAGACAGGTGGAGTTAGCTTCATGAGGTTGCAGAGTGCACATGACAGTGAAACCCCAGTTCCAATTCCAAGGGCAGTGGTAGTCAGAGCACAAACTCAAGTAGGAAACATGTATGATAAAACATTATAAGGTCAATGGCGTATGGCTGGAGTGGATGGCTGGGTGGTTTAAGAGCACTTGTTGCTCTGGCAGAGGACCTGGGTTTGGCTCCTAGCACCTACATGGTAGCTCACAACCATCCGTAAGTCCGATTCTAGGGTATCTGATGCCATGGGCATTATACACACGTAGTGCACATACATACATGCAAGCAAAACATATACACACATGAGTAAAATAAATAAATTAATCTTAAAAACTTGTTGCCATGTAGCAGAAAATTCCTGTGTCTAGTTCTACTGCACACCCACACATACGGTATATTTTAACAATTTGCAGGAAAATAAAACACAACTATGGGATGTCAGTTCAACTTTTGGACGTCACTGCAAGTGGTTGGCAAGATGATATGGTAGAAAAACTCTCTCTAGTAGGAGACCAAAAACTCAAACATTTGGTTCAGTCCCCTCTAATTCTGAGTTGAGTGAATTTGCATGTATTTCTTAACCTCTTTGGATCTCAGATGTCTTGATTGTAAGAAGAAAACTCTCTGTACAGAACCAGGAGGTAGTATCCATGACCCTTCAAGGTACTTTTAAGGTCTAGATAATAAATGTTTCAAAACTGTGTGTCTGAAGATCACTACATACCAAATCCCAAACAGGAAAACTTTCCACATTTTATGGACATTTAGTTGGCTGTTATCAAGAACACAAGTCAATATTTAATCCTCAGCTACCATTTTACTTAAGACACCCCTCCACATACATACCATTTCCACAAACCCTCCAGGAAGACAGAGGCAGCCAATGCAGGAAGGATGATACAACCCAATTGGGATGGCCACTGACCTTCCAAATACTGGATTCAGTTGTTTGGGGATGTATTTATCCCGGTCTTTGATTTCTGTTTTGCCAAGTCTGAGGACAATGTAGGGGTCTGATTTGCCATCTGGATCAGCTGGGCTAAGATTAAATGCCTGGGGGAGGAAAAAGGAAACGACTCTGACTGTTGTGGAATATTAGTAGATGTGTTACATTTGTTTATGCTGCAGAACATTTGTTTACTGATGCAAAGATGTGTTGCATTCTTTTATGTTGCATTTGTTCAACCTGTGAAGCTGTGTTACTGTGCATGTCTAAAACACCTGATTGGTCTAATAAAGAGCTGAGCGGTAGGTCAATAGCCAGATAGGTGAAAGGCTAGGTGGGGCTGGCAGACAGAGAGAATAAATAGGAGGAGAAATCTGGGAAGAAGATGAGGAGTGAGAAAAGGAGGAGGAGAACACCAGGGACCAGCCACCCAGCTACACAGCAAGCCACGGAGTAAGAAGTAAAGAAAGGTATACAGAAATAGAGAAAGGTAAAAGCCCAGAGGCTAAAGATAGATGGGATAATTTAAGATAAGAAAATCTAGCTAGAAGCAAGCCGAGCTAAGGCACGGCTTTCATAAGTAAAAATAAGTCTCTCTGTGTGTGTTTATATGGGAGCTGGGTGGAGGGCCTCCAAAGAGCAAAGAGTAAAAAACAACTACATCTGATCCAGTGGCCTCAACCCTGGCTGCACATGGGGACACTTGGGTGCCAGGTTCTATCTTGAGATGTTCGGGTTTTCTGGATCCTGAGCTTTGGTACTTTCAAAAGCATCTTAGAGTTTCAGAGTGCAGTAAAGTGTAGAGCCACTGCCTTAGCATCCTAGTCTTGGTGTTAAAAAGAACCATACTGGCCTCATCTTTCTCTGCTTTCACCCACCCACAGGAAACTAGTCCTTGGCACATGGCAGTGAGGAACACACTGGAGGATGCAGAAGACATGAGCCCTAAGTAATTGGGTCGATGTGGACAAGTCACGTTGTTTCCGGATCTATCTGTAAAACCATGGGGGTGTCACTAAAGACCCTGACCAGCACCAGTGGTGCCCAGGGGCATTACCCCATGAGTCTTGCCTATAGCCATGGCTCTCTGAATGATGATGTTTCAGCTCATGAAGCCTGATTCCAGACTGGCTGGACCTCAGGCTGTCAAAAGAGAACCCGGTGAAAGGAAAGGCCGTGGTAGGAGGCCAGTAAGACATGACATGAAAATTGAGAAACTCGGTCCTGAAGAAAGCCGAGAACAGCCCCATATTTAAGGCTGTCTCCTGCAGACAGAACAGGGTACGCAGATGAAGCTACATATTCAAAAATGTTCTCTAGAGATTGCTTAATAGTCAAAATGTGTAAACAGATCACATACCAAAGCACAATCCAAATCAGCCACTCCTCGGTTTCTCCTTGTTGAATCACTGATATTTAATTCTCTATACAGCAGTGAACTCTAATGCAACCTCTGTGTTTGGCTGTTCCTTAGTTTATTTTTATATTTACTAGCTCTTACGCCACTCAGAACCAGCATGTGATCTCCACGAGAGTACTGTCCTGTTCATTACTTTATCTCAATGACATGGAACAGGGTCTTCTTAATTTGTTATATGAACAAGTGGTATTATATCCACTCAAGAAAATACCACACGGCTGCTAAAAGGAATGAAGTCATATACTGATTTGGAAAAATGTCTGTGCTAACTTCTGAAGTGAGAGGAACATAGTGAAGAACTCTGATTTCTTTCTGTTTGCATTTTTTAGTTACTTTTAAAACAACTTTTTAGTATTTAAGTTATTTTAAAATCAGTGTATTACATAACCAGCTAATTGTATATTAGTAAGTAATAGAGCCGGGCAGTGGTGCCTCGGGAGGCAGAGGCAGGTGGATCTCTGTGAGCTCAAGGCCAGCCTGGTCTACAGGGCAAGGTCCAGGAAAGGCTCCAAAGCTACACAGAGAAACCCTGTCTTAAAAAATAATAATAATAAAATAAAATAGAAAAAAAGTAATAGGAAAACACACACAATCACCACTCCTAACAAGGTCCATGCCAAACACTGGCTCTCCATCTTGCAGTGACTTGGTTGCTAATGAAATATGGCACTGCCATTTTTTATTCAAGTCCTTCCTGTCCTCAACTGCAGCCCATGCCAGATTTCCTCCATGCTGCTCACCACCCCACCCCCCCCCCGTTTCAGGCAGGAAGCTGGTCCACAGCAGCCCTGACCTCCGTATAGAGAGCCCTAAACAGGAGAAGTACAGTAGATGTTGTGTCTCATAGCGCTGTGATTCAGTGAGAGGAAAAGGTGGGGGCCGGAAGTGGAGACAGCACAAACGACAGTCCAATAGATTTGTTTGTTTCCTGAATTCTCTGGGCCTTTAGTACTCATATGAACTTCGAGAGCCTCTTGAGTTGGAGAAGAAAAATCAATTATTGAACACAATATTTCTCAAATTTACTCGAACACACACTCTACCTCTTGAGGAATGTATATCAATTCTCTCCCAGGACGCCAGGAGCGTCCTGAATACCATTTTGAAAAGGCTATTGTAGAGCATCCTGTGGGCAGCCGTTTATGATAGGCTACCCAGCAAGGTCTGAGGTTTATCAGAAGCACTGCCACCCTTCCCAGCTAGCCTGCTTTTTTGAGGACAAAGACTCCCCCCCACCCCCCACCCCTCCCCTCTGATGGTACTGAGGAGGGGACACCCAAGAAGCATGGTGCAAGGGCAGTTCATTTTCCCTTCTCATTAATTTTTTTTTCTTGAGACAGGGTCTCACTGTGTGCTTGGCTAGCCTGGAACTCTACATGGGCCAGGTTGGCCTGGAACTCTGCCTCCTGAGTGCTGGTACTTACTAAAGGCTTGTGCCACCACATCCGGCAATTTGCTTTTCTTTTGTGCTTTGTTAATGCTCCTCATAAGTTATATAAGCAACATGAGGAGAGGGAGCACTGAATAAGAATACTGCAATCAAAGAGAATCACAGATATGAAACCCAAGCAATAAGCTAAAGACAAATCCGTGACCCATAAGGATGTGCACAATTGAACGTCATGCTTGGTTGTCTGTTTTCCCTATAAGTTAAAAAGTTTCACAATTAAAGTTTTGAGACCCATTATCACAAAGGAAGCCTAGAGAACGTAACGTTTTGAGTTTTTTTTTTAATGCATTCAAAATGAGACTTCTAACTGCAGTAGTGCATCAGCAAAACCACTGGGGAAGATTCATTGCCCTGTTGGGTCCTGGGTACCTTTCCTGAGCTCTTCCTCCACTGTCTTCCCTCCGAGTGTTCTACTTCTGATTTGGTTTCCTTTCCTGAGGGTATGTAACCTAACAGAGCTGATAAAGCTGTCAGAGAAGTCTTGTATGCCAGGAAGTGAAAAGCCAGGAGATGTCCGTGTTCCTGAATGACCTTCATGCCCTATAATGGACTGATCTGGGTGATCCTAACAGCATATGTTGAAGCCTAACTGTATTAGAGCTATGGCTGGCTATAGGCACGTGACTGAAATCAATGATATCACAGGAGTGGAGCTGTAGATTTCAGACATTGCTTTTTTGCTCTCCACATTCACATCCCCAGAGGAGGGCAGACACCTACAGGCCATCAGGAGAGGTTCCACCAGATGCCAACACCACTTACAGTCCCCAGAACTGTGAGAAATACATTTCCATGGTTTAAGCCCATTTGTGGTGTGGGAGGCCAGCTGGGAGACTGGCTCCCACATTTTACCCCAGAGTACTCTTGATGAGTGAGGGATAAGAGATTTAGATAGAAGGATAGAGGGGGGAGAAAGAGATAGAAACACTAGATAACTGCAGGAGGGCCTGGATCCTTATCCACTGCCCCCCACCCCCTGTCTCTTCTAAAGGGTATTTATAGGAATGCCAAGAGGTGGGGTAAAATACCTCCCCCTAGCTCAGCCAAGTGTAGACTCTTCCAATCACCTGGAAACCATGCACATGGTCAAGCAATCCTCTAATGCAGCTCTGCTGGGTAAAGCAAGCTCAGATCTTACTAGGAAACCTTCATGGGCCTCCACATTGTGGTATTTTGTTCCAGCAGCATGGATAAGCTAACCCACCCACTTAGATCAAAGAAGGATGGCTTACCGCAACAATGTACACCCTGATCAGTACTTGAATGGGATGATTGGGTGGAATTCCTTGCTGGATTCTCAGCTGCCCACTGTCCTCTGAGGTAGAATCCTCTGGGCTTTTGTAGATGCAGAAGGAGCCCTGGAACCACAGAACATAAGCCAGAAAGCAGAATGGTCATGTGACCCATGAGAAACCACAGTGAGCCCAGTAGTGGGAAAATGAACATAGCCCAAGTATCTAAAGGACATGGGCTAGTGCCGCCCTTTGTCACAAGGGAGCGGGATGTCCTTGGGCAATTCATACAACCTGCTTACTTCAGCATTTATTTGCGGTACTAGTGGATGGGGTCAGTATGTTAATGCTCTCATGACAGGGCCATTGCATGGGGAGTGTGACAGAGGGGATCTGAGTGCTCTTTACATGTGGAATGCTGTGCCCAGGCTTCCCTACTGTCTCCTTCTGTCCTGAGTACAGTATTCCTCTTTCCAGACACAGTCACTGAAGCTGAGGGAGGTGGAGTATATTGTTCAAGGTACTAGCTACTGTAACAAACAGGATTTAAATCCAGGTTGGCAAACCGAGTCACTCAGGTTATTTCAGTATGCCATGCAGCATATTAAAGGCCCAGCATGCAGTAATGAACTACAGATATTAGGAACTGCTTTGTGATACTGAAAACCCAAGTCTGCCCCAAAAAAAGCGTTTGTAATGTTTATCTTGCTTTTTCAATTGGTAAGTCTGCATAGATTGAGTATTTAATGTGTTATGGATGGGACAGCAAAGGACAGTGGTCCTTATGGGTAGTGACTATATCTTCTTATATTACATAAAGTTTAATCCACTGGCCGTAGATCAAAAATATCTTCAAAGACTATACTATGGCTGGGCCTTGTGTGGTTCAGAGAAGGTGCTGGGTGGGCACTGAGGAGCCTTTACCCCGATGTTCCATATCACAACCCCATTGTTAGAACTGAGTTACGGTGACATTTATGGACAGAGACAAAGAATGAGATCCACATGGGAACCTGCCTTGAACTTTCCTATGACTCGGTCTCCATCTAGACCATGATCATCTTCTGTAGATTTGCCTCTGAAGAGTTCGAAGGTCTTCACCCAGTCTTCAAAGTTGTTAAATTCACTCTCAAGCTCGCCATCGTATATCTTTAGAGAGAAGGAAGATTATATTAAGAGGACAGAAGGTTAATTACTTTACCACCTTTAAATTCATTCTCATTCAAAGTTTGAAAACAGACAAATCCTTCACCAGAATATAACAGAAATGGCCTGTGGCTCAGTCCCCAGTAGAGTCCTTGTTCCCATCTGAAACCTTATGAGGACAGCCTTTATTGATTACATTTCAGCATTCTGGTCTTCCGAGCTTCACCAGAACCATCCATTTCTGTTTCCTGTTAGCCATGAAGGGAATAGCTCTCCTCTACCACATGCTCTGGACACCATGATGACCTGTCCAAGCACACGGGCTGGGCACGCATGGCCTGATCCCTCTGAAGCCATGAGCCTTACAAGCTCCTCCACCCAGTTGTTCCCTTGGGTATTCAGATCAGAGTGATGCAAAAGACCTAATAGAAAAGGGTCAGCGTTCGTTTAATGAGGAAGATCAGAATTCTCAAAAATTGGCCTTGAAATATGCCCCAGGGAAAAGGTAAGCGACTGCTTGTTGATTTATCCTTAACAAGATAAGGAAAACATTTGGCTAAGCACTCATAAAGCTAACTATTACGAATTTTATAAAGCCCTTTGCAAAAAAATTTGAATTCCAAGAAGTATAGCCAACTGAAAACATTTCAAAGAGTTATTTATTTTTATGTGTATAAATGTTTTACCATCATATATGTGTACTACGTGTACACCTAGTGCCTGTGGAGGCCAGAAGAGGGCATCAGAACCCCTAGACTGGTGGTTGTGAGCTCCCAAGTAGGTTTTGGGAACCAAGTCTAGATCCTCTGCAAGAGCAGCAAGTGCTCTGAACCACAGAACTGTCTTTCCAGCCCATAAAACATTTTTAAATATACAGGCATAAACACAACAACCCTTTTTATGTTTAATTGATGTTACTGGCCATTAAATATAGACTGTAGTACTTTTAGGAAGTTGAAATCATTAATATTTATTAATTCTTAACACGTTTAAAATGGCAGAATGTTTATTTTTGTTATAACGCATGCAGACATAATTTTCCAAGTGGGAAATAATATATAGACTTTAGAAATGCAAAGTAGAATTCAATTTGAGGTTTAGAAATATAATTAAAATCCTTATTCAAATTTCCTCTCAAAATTACTTAACTTGATCATCTACATAAGTAATTGTTGGACTTCAAATTTTCGCATCCGTACATACATCTCTAGCTAAAGCCCTCTTACTAATAGGAAAATTGGTCTGATGGAGCTGATTTTAGTTAAAACTCCTGCTATTTTGAGTGTGCACACAAAATAGTGCTCCAAGAAAGGTTGAAGGGAACTTTTACACTGTAAATTTCCTCCCAGGTTGAAGCTAAACAATGTACGTTATACCCTTTCTGAATATAGGGCTGTGGAGAAAGAAAACAGACAAGCTTCCTTGTCTTGGCTTACCTGCACGTTAGACTTTATTTCCTCACATCAGTGACTATAAAGAAGACAGTGTGAGTCAGTTCAAAGAAAGGAATCACTACAGTTGACCAGATCACCAAGAGAAGCTTGGTTCTGAGCTCTGCACCCCACGCACGGAGGCCCTTGGGCCCACAGACCTTTAAGACTGCCAAGTTCGGGATCCCATCATTCCCATCATCTTTCAGTTTCTTCTTGAGCATTTTGTCTTTCTTCTTTTTGGGGCCATCCTCTATATCCAACACCACCTCATCTGGCTTTGCCTCTGTGGATATTCGGCAGAAATTGTTATCGAATTGTTGACCACAGGGTTACTACATCAGCCCTGGAGTCTGTAGCATATGTAAATACAGTGTTTGTGGCTGCCCTAGGGCCAAGCAAAGTGTTAAGTGGGCCAGGTCTGTGCATAGATGCATTAAGCCAGGATCTTGTTCTTTCCCCCAACTAGCAGAGAAAAGACCCTGATTTTGGATAATTCTAAAGCTTTTGTTACCTTCCTTCTCAAATGTTTTCAGGATCTCGAGAGACGTTTAGTTCAACATAAGGCTCAAATATATTAAGAGTCTTATACAAGGTCATGCTAATAACATTTTTAGTATATCTTTAGCAGCATCATGTGAAGAAAAAATGTCTAGAGATGGATGTTGAGCTCTGCTATTTCTAGCTGTGTGACCTTGGATGAGTGACTTGACCTCTTTGTATCTCTGTCCCATCATGTGTATGATGAAAATGCTATTGGAGATGGATGGACATAGGAAGAATGTGAAATGAAACACATTAGTTAGGAGCCAGGCTCTCAGGGGTGTATGTGCGTGCATGCATGCGTGCATGTGTGTGCATGTGTGCGTGTGCGTGTGTGTGTGTGTGTGTGTGTGTGTGTGTGTGTGTGTGCATGAATGTCCATTCCGTCTGAACCATTCTTGTGTGAACGTGCATGTCGCCTGAACTGTTCTTGGCTGCTTGCTGTTACTGCTGTAGGTAGGCTGACTGGAATTGAGCTCTTGGTCATTCCCCCAAGCTTCTTTTGTTGGGCTTCTGCCAAATCAATTCTAACCAATCCTCTCAAAGTGAATTTTAGATCCAGAATCCAGATCTTTCCACTCAGCACTGTTCATGTTTATCTTGGTTTGGGCCTGTGCTTCCAGCTTGATCCTATTTTTATCCTGCTGCTTCTAAATGAAAGCTCTGCATGGGGCACGAGCCGGTCAATTCTGGTAATTAATTTGAATTACAGACCAGTTCAGCTCCAATACCTATGAGCCTTTCTTTTCTGTACTGTGGGACTGACCCAAAGCATGCCAGCCAGGTTCTATTCTCCAGCCCTCTGGACGACCTGTGACGTGCGTTACCGTCTTCTTTATGTGGACAAGGGAGCTGAGCTGTAACACATCTGTCATGACTTCCACTCGTAATTCTTACTGGAATGGCCCTGTTCTACATCCAAGAAGTCCCCAAATAGCCACTCACCTGCGGTCCTTTTCTCCTTCGAGTTGTTCTCCTTTTCCTCAAAAAGAAAAAAGAGGAAATAAGAAGAGGAAATAAGATTATCGATACGGCTATATTTAATTTACTAATCCCAAGTACTAACAGTTTCAATTTGATTATCACAACTCTCTGCACCCCCAGAAGTGCCATTTTAAGAATATTAAAATAGTCCCCAAGAAGTCTCCAGAATGAAGCCTCACTATGAAGACGTGACTCCTAGCTGCAGTGGGGATGTCCTAACCCTAGAAAATAGGTTTCTGCACACCCAACAATGGTGTCACCAAGGGGAAGACTATTGTTCTCTGTCACACACTTTTCTAAGCTATAGAGAGGACAGATCGATTTTACACTTCCCTGGAGCAACCCACAGCCTGCCCTATGAGTTTTTCCTGCTGGCATGTTGGGCCCTTGGGTGGGTACCAGGGGTTGAGGAGGGTAGTAGAGAAACAGCGAAGAGTTAACTATTCGTAGGAAGTAGAAGCATCCATCCAGCAAAAGGAAGGAGGTGGAGGCAGGGTCTAGTGTTTGATTTGTTAATTCACTGTACACCAGTGTTTTTGAGTAGCCCTGGATGAAAATATAGTCTCTCCAAACTAGAGTCCGAACAGGCTCAACTATGGTAACATGTGACCAGTTCTTACTTTCTTTTTAACTAGGTGTCGCTAAATCTTAATAAAATTGGTCCCCGAGCTTTAACCTGAATTTCCAGGGCCCTGGCTCTCCGGTGTTGGGACTTGATCCTTGTCTTAGTCCACGTACATGGGGCTCTGTGGTTCCTCTGGCAAGCTACCAATTATTGCTATTTGCTATGCCAAGATCATCCTTCGCTTGGATCATTTCCCCTACAAATGTAGAATCCTGCTGAAGCCCTGATGCTCTGTGGCCCAGGGATCCCCTGCCCCTGCTGCTCACTGTTGAGACCCCTCTTCTCCTTGCTGAGCTCCCTAAGTTTCCCAGGGTCAGAACCTGTGTGTACTGACTATACTGAATATCCTTTGAGGGTCTCCAACAGAGCTTACGTACTACACTAGCTCCAGTCAGAGGGTGGGGAATCTCGTAATCAGGAGCCCCAGTCTTCTAGGATTTTCCCTAATGCATTTAACAGAACCATAGTTTTTAAAGTTAATCTTTTTTAAACTTAGTTATTTGATAGTTCATACAATGAGTTTTGATTTACCCCCTCAGGCGACTCTGTCCAAATCTACCCCTCCTTTCCTTCTTACCCAGTATTGTGTCTTTTTCCCATCAAGGTCAATGTGTGATGCCCAAACGTTCTTGGATGCTCAGCTCTACAGGGACCATTTACACTGCACCCATCCTTTAAAGGCTCAGGGATCATTGTGGAGGAGAGAGCCGAGAGAGTGTAATAGCCAGAGGTGGTAGATGACTACCACAAGAGAAGTACATCTTCTGGACACAGCAGCTGCACATATGGACTCCCATCAGCTGTGACAGCATCCACAAGACCCGTGCAAGCCCAAGTCAGACCAATTCCAGTGTGAAGAGAGGATTTGGTTCTGAAGTTCTGCCCCTAACTGAGGAGCAATTGTTAGCAGGAGAGGAAGGATCGGTTTTCTCTAAGAGTTTAGCCCCTGATAAGTTGGCCAGACCACAGTGGAATGCCAACCAGGGTCATGCTTAAGCCCTCAGGCTCTTTATACTGAAATTTAAAGGGAGATGTATGGCCTTGAGGGAGAAAGGAGAAGATGCCATGTTCTCCCTGACCTCTCAACAGTCACAGGAAGGAGTCTCTACCTTCTGTGCTTTCTTTAGGGAGGCGTCGTACTTAGACCACCAATCAATGACATTCTCAGCGGATTCGTCTGCTATGGTCCTCTTCCTCCTTTTGGTGGATCTCCGAGAAGGCTTCCTGGGATCTGGCTAAGGGACGAGAGGTAGGTTACTAAACTTGTCACATGTAGAAGCCAACTGGTTGTCTGAGGAAGAGTGTGTGTAGATGCCCAGTGAGAGGTGGGCAGAGGTATCTGTTGGTTTTGTGGTAGCAATTCTCCATGCTGCTTCGATAAATGAACATTTAATCGTATTTTCAACCGTCCTTTAATTAATTCAGCCAGTGGTTACAAAGATGCTGTGTAGACTGTGTCTGACTTTGGAGATGCAACGGAGCTTCCATTGCACAAAGAGCTCCAAGAGCAGTGGAGGAGATAGGGTCCCAGGCCATGTTGCACAATGTCAGGGAACAGAACGGGGGTTGGCTGCAGACAGACTTGGGTCAACAATCACTAAGCAAATCATACAAAATGTGTGATTCTCAGTTTTCTCAGCTAAAGATGAAGACGCCAGCCTATTTCTCTCCCTGTGGGAAAGTTCTAGTGACGGGAAGTAGGAACTCCACAGCTGGCGTCACTTCTCATTTAAGAAGTGCAAGTAAGTGCCATCTAAAACGTAAGCGGTGGGTGGTAGAAGAGAGTTAGTTACATGTAATAACTATCAATGCATAGCTCACAGAGGAGGCATTTGAGTCCAGAAGACTCATCATGCATCCATCATCCCTTCTCTTCCCAGCATCTCTAGTGGACCTACTGTGCGTCAAGTATTCTCTCAAGGACAGGAAATACAAAGACACGATATTAACAAATCATATCCAACCTGGGCTAACAGGTTTATGATATTAACAAACTCTAAGACTGAGGATGTATGTAAGTGTCTGGTTCAAAGCCGGGACAATGGAGAGAACCTGGTGAGGGGATACCGAGGAAGGATGTGATTGGTACAGCCTGATAAACATCCCCATCATCATGTCATACTTGCTTTTGCATTCCAGTTTTTACTGTTTACCAGGCAAGAAACTCCTTAGGATTTTTTTTTTAATTTTGAGACAGGATCTCACTATGCAGCCCAGGATGGCTTTGAATTTGTGATCCTCTTGCCTTAGCCTTCTGAGTGCTGGGACTACAAATGTGTACCATTATAGTTGGCAAGGGAAAGTTAAAAATGATCTTGGGGTTTGAAATCAAATCTGTGACCTCAGAAGACCGACAGCATCTTTGTTCTGTGGCCTTTGGTCCTCCCCACCCTCAGAAACTCACACCCGCATTCTAACCAGGACCGACCCTGCTCAGTTCTGAACTCAGTGGCTGGGTGTGTTCCGGCTGCTCTGGCAGTAGTCACCTTCCCAAAGCCCACTTAACTGAGGGTGAAAAGTCTTCCTTCTCTTTAGAATTCAAAGGACACATCTTGGTCATGTCTGACCTTGTACAAAGGAGGCTCCAAATGTCTGTGCAATAGTCCTGTGTGAAGGAAGGACTTGCCTTTCCAAGCTAAAGAATTTAGAAGAGTTTCTGTCCTGTTAAATATTACTGTCACATCTGACTAGCGCTTTAATTTCATACACAGTGACTTTCCAGTCCTCCAACAGTACTTTGAGGTGGACATCAGTATCTTCATTGTGAATGAGGAAACTGATACCCAGAAATGTGAAGTTGCTGGCTCAAGGTCATATATCTAATGGCTGGCTATATTTTCCAGTGCAAATTCCACCGAGCCTGGCAAATAGGAAGCAGATTACATTGACTGACCTTGACTTTCTCATCTTTTGTTGGTTCCTGGGATACAGGTTTGTGCTCGGGCTCCAGCATCGGAGAGGAGTCAGGGATGTCGACCAGAGTGGCTGTCTGGGCCTGGGCAGAGTCAGGTACCACTGTGGGAGGTGGCTCAACATCCACATAGACGTGATCTGTTGGGGGATCCTGGGAAGAGCTGAGTTCGGAAGACTTGATTGCTGCTAGTGAATCTGAAACGACTGAATGAAAGCTCGTTCAGTTAGTCAGGGAACACAGCTGCTATAACTAGCTTCCAAAGTGACAAATTCTTGACATTTCTGAACCCCATTTTCCTTATTTCTAGAATTACAGTAACTATTTTCCTGGGGGTTAAAATGAGACCGTCATGTATGACGTCTGTTGTACAATAGGCAATCCATAAATGGCTCTATTAGTTATTTATCCCTTAGAGAAACTGTGGACACTAGGATCATGAAAGCCAAGGTTTAGGGCATAGGTCCTCTGCATTG